>JAGFMF010011771.1:3861005-3925496 GCA_019455555.1 Galemys pyrenaicus | reverse complement strand
CACAGCAGGAGAGGTCTGCTGCGCCATGTGGGTCCCCTCCCTGGCCGGCAGCAGGGATCGAACTCGTGCTGCAGTGGCTGCGGTTTGCTTCACAGTGTGCCGCCTAACCCACTGCGCCACCAGGGAGGCCCAGCACTGAGTTAGTCTTAAAGGAGGTGCATGAAATTGAATCAACAAATAATATATATGTGTGTGTTTAACATATCTATTATCAACCATGCTATATTATTATTTGATATGTATGTGTGTGTGTGTGTGTATTTATCTCTACCTATTCCATTTCAGTCCAATGCCATAGGGCTTATACTTTTTCTGAGTTAGAAAGCTGGTTCTCATATAGTTTATATTTGCTTTTTGTTTTAGCTTACTAGTTTCAGAATTACTAACTTATACCTCTGTGAGAAACACATTTATTAACTAGAATGTAGTACGATATGTTTTGTATTTTAAGAGTCTCTAATCAAAGTATAATTTTCTAAAGCTAAAAATGGTGTCTTTCCACCACTGAGAATGCAGAGCTCCTCTCCCATATAGGCCAAGTGTCTAAGGTGGCTCTAGGCCAGGTTCCAACTCACAAAGACAGCAGAAGATACAACAGGAAATGCTCCTTGAGCTGATGAGAGGCCCCAGCACAACACCAAACAAGCAACATTCAGACAGCAGCTACAGCAGCCCAATGACCTGACAAACAGCCCTACTCACATAGCTTAGTGAGGCGCCCTGCTTAGGGTCTTTGCCTTCTCTGCCAGGCTGTAACCCCAGCAAAACTAGGAACAATTTCATTTGCTTGGTTACTTGCAAAGCCTCTGAACTTTTCCTTTCTGAGGTTGGCTACTGGAAGCCTCCACGTTGAGAGGCCCACAACAGCCTTCTGAAAAATCAATCAGCTTGGTGGAGGCCAAATTCCGCTGACCCCCAAATGCTAAAGATTTAAAAAATTCAAATCTCAAAGACTAAATAACAATGCCTAAATCCCTCAAGGCCCCTTCTACAGTCCCTTGTACTACTTATCTGTTGCCCCACCCCCAAATGCGATACTTTTTAGCATTTTCCTTCAGGCTATCAATCCTCACCAACAACCCCCTCCAAGGAGCACCTCCTGCAACAGAGTTTTGGCTTCAGCCACTGGTTACACTTCCACCTTCAGTTGCTGCAACCACTCTTCTCTTTTCTATGCCTGTTTTGACCTTTTCTAGAAATTCCTATAAATGAAATCATATATGATCTTTTAGGTCTGCCTACTTTCACTTGTTGAAATATATTTGAGACTCATTAATGTTGTTGCAAATATTAATAATTCATTCCTTTTTATTGCTGAACAGAGGTCCACTGTATGGACATATCATAGTTTGTTCACCAATTCACTGAAAAATACTTGTGTTGTTTCCTGTTTGGGGTGATCATGGGTAGAGCTAAGATAAACATTTATGTATAGGATTTTGTATGAACACAAGTTCAGTTATGTTGGGTAAATACTAGGAGATTTAAATTTATTTTGCCTCTTTGTATTTCAATTTAAATCATTTCTCTCAGTCAGTTTCAAGTTCACTGATTTTTTATTATGTCCACGGTGAGTTCATTGAAAGCATACTTTCCTGTGTGACTGTAATTTTCATTTGTTGTATTTCAATTTGTTTCTTTCTTGTGGTATTCCATCCTCTGTGAAATTACCCATCTGATTTTGCATGTTCTCCTTTTCCATTAGAGCTTTATCATATTTGTCAGTTATTTTAAATTCCCTGTCAGGTAGTTCTGACATCTCTGTCATATCTGAGTTTGGTTTTGTCAATTGCTTTATTTTTTTGATTATGTGTTGTTTTTTTCTCATCATCTTTTTGTATGCCTTGTGATTTTTCATTGAAAGTCAACATTTTGATTAGGATAGAAAAGATGAGGAAACTAAATTACATGCCTGGAAATGCATATACCTGTCCTACTAGAGTTTTTGTGTGTGAAATTCAGTTAGGAGTTGAGCTGAGTGTACAGTGTCTTCCATAATTTCAGTAGTTATCCTCATTGCACCACAGGCATCAAATTTCTTTAGTGGTAACTTGTGTTTCAACCAGAGTTGCTTTGCTGGTAGTTTTTTCTCAATGTCTTATCCACCATTAGGTTTTCCCTTTATACTATCCCTCAGAGAAGATCTATCTTCATACTCTATTTCCTCTTCCAGCAATATCCCTCTGTCACTTCTTACTCAGTTTGTGAGCTTCATTATGAGGAGATATTAAGACTCTGTTGTTAAGACTCAGTCTTAGGCCAGCAATGAGTCTGGGGGTGTGTGGCTTCCTCTGTACTCTCCCCTCCCTCAACTGAATTTGTATGTAGAGCCTGACTCAGGGTTAAAGTGACAAACTCATCCCAATTTGTAGGGACATTCTCAGCTTTAGTTCTGACAGCCCCATGTCTGTCCTATGCTCTAGAACTAGGAGTAGAAGGATTATTTTCTCTTTCCTTCCTCAGCTGCTATAGATTTTTCACCAGTATCTAAAGAATGACAGTGTTTTATACCCCCCTTCCTTATAGTTTAAGGCTTTTTGTTCCATAGATGAGAAAAAGATCTTGTGTGTGTGTGTGTGTGTGTGTGGTGGGGTGGGGAGGGGATTCTTACCCTTTTGCAGAGGCTGCTATTCAACTCTTCAGGCCTCTACAATCAGGGTTATTTTCTTTGTATGCTCTAGATGGGGTTCATGAAGAAGGGTCTGCAGGAAGGTATAAACTCTTGTACCTAAAATTCCCAACGTTTCCACATTTGCCTACCAGCCCACATTCAGCCTCTACCAATTTATCATCTATTCTGGTTGCATTATTCCATAACTGGTGTTTAGTTACGACTGCCTAAGTTAAGCAAATGGCTATATTATCTATCTCCCTGCAGATGCCTGTGTCTCATTAGATTTTGGGGCTGGTTGGTTATACTGCAACCTCAGTTCTCTCGTGAGTTCAAGAAAAGTGATGAACTTACAGTTTGACAGTTTTTGTCATAAATGGCAAAGTGACTTTCTTTTTAAATGCCCCACATCACCAATTTAGATTTTTGATTTTCTAATATTTGTACTAATGAAAAAATTCCAATTGTCCTCCTGCGACATACCCATATAAACCCTATATATACAGCTCTTAGTTGCAGTAGTTTGGTAAGCATACTTATAATTAGGCGACAATTGTCAGGTGTCTAGTTTAGAGCAGGCAGTTTTGGTTGTATCAAACTATTCTGAAAATGTGTCATTTCCATGTTTCTTTTACATGCATCCAGCAATACTGTGGAAGATTCTTTGTCATCCAAAATGTCAATTACTATATTGATGGTCTATCTCGCTGCACATCTTTTCTTCACAGATTGGATTTATATTGTTTCCTTGTTTTATTTTTGCTAAAATAGACTAATTTAAATGTAGTCAATAAATACACATTGAATGTCTTATAGAGAGTAAGGTAGGTTAAAGATGTAAAGTATATATTGAGTTTTATGGAAAATCCCAGTCTTATCAGTTTAGAGTTCAAAAGTATCTTGTAAGTTGATGTTTTAACATTTTGAACTCTATACAAATCTCTATGTTGGGAAGACTTTTATAAGTAGATTCATAGAAATCATTCTGTTAGCCAGAACACCTGGCATTTCTCCACAAGGACATAGCCTCTTCCATGTACAGGATCTCTTTATGATCTTTATTTTCATTGAACATTTAATATAACATTTTAAACTAAGCAATATGACAGCCATTATACCTCCAATTAATCTTTTAATCCATAGCTATTATAACTACTATCATAATTACTGTTTTATTACCTGATATTATACACATTGTTTCTATGTCATAATTATTACCTCTAATCATAAAAGTTAAAAATTTATTGCATTTTCGTGGCTACTCATAAAAAGTGCATTGTACATCTGCATCACTTATTTTAATATTAAAGACACTATTTACAAAACAAAATCACCTTTGAAAGAGGGACTATAACATTTTTAACTTCTCTAAGTGTAATTTATTAAATATAATCACTAGCATTAATTTCATGACTTTTTAATAACAAAATATTCTAAACAAACTAAATAACAGCAGAGATTATTCTGGAATTATATGTAGTTATTTCAAGGTTTTATTATTTTTAAACTTAAAATTTTTTAATTTAGTATAATTATATTATTCCTATACATAGACTAACTTATTTCTATACAGTTCTATGTTTTAACACATGTATTGGTTAACACAATTACTGATAGTAAGGATACAGAAAAGTTCCATTACCACCAAATTTCACCTAGTGACATTTCTGTTTACTCACATTCTCCTATCCTTTAATCATAAATGGTTTAAAGTTTGATAATACATGCAATGACATTACCTGGTGTGTTCAATGCACTATTCTCCTGAGCAATGCAATTGAATGCAAAATTGCAATGGATATGGTACAAAATGCATCATTTCCATCAATTCCTATATATATGCGTGACATATGTTTCCTCAGAAAATATGTCTCTGATTTCTACAAATAAGCCTTTAACTTCACCAAGAAGCAATCAAGACAGTTTAAATTGTGAAAAGATAAAAAAAATTCATTTTCAAAGATTTTTTGTTGTTTACCAAGAGTAGAACCCCATGAGAAGACATATCATAAAGGTTAGACTTTTACAACTGATATGATGATAACTGCTGAGTTTCCTAAGGGAGTCAATACAGAGAGCCAAACAAGAAGGTAATCAAGGAAATGAGAAGAAAACTAAGGAAAGATTTGGAAGTGAGATAATATAATATGATCCCATATGACAGTGTGTGATCTTAGAAATGTGGTAAATGCAGTGAGCAAAATACCACGTCAACAGAGATTATGAAGCATATACAATAACTTCTAGCAGTATCAGTATAGTGTATGGAATGAATAATGAAGAAGTAGAAACATATAGGTCATTTATCATTGGTAGGAATGAGGTATTGAGTGAAAGATAAAAAACACAATAGTAATTATAAGAGCATCTGATCAAGCTTACTCTTGTTAAGTTAGGTAAGGTGTGTGTGTGTGTGTATGTGTGTGTATCTGTAAGATAGAACCAGGGAAAAAGGAGAGATTGACAATGTTGGAAAAGAGTGGTAGATATTACAGCAAGGTCCCTTAGGACTTGGCTTGAAGTAGATTGCAGAATTCTATTTGCTACTTCAATCTTCACTCTAATTTTCATTGTCTGGATTTGTAACCAACCTGCCCAATTGTTAGTACACTTATATTTTTAAGGAATATACTCTGGGATATACCTGACTTAATAAATGGTATTAATACTCATTCAGTTTTGAACTCATTCAGTTTTGCTTTTTCTCACCTTAAAACATTTCATGTAATCTCAATCATCACCCATTAGCATTGAGAAGGTCTCGCTATTTGGGGCATTATACACTTTGCAGATTGATTGGTTCCTACTATAAATTCCTAGGAATGACATTTTTACTTATTAAAGTAGACCCTTGAAAATACCTTCTTGGGAATTATTCCATACAGATTTCTACAACTCTCAAGTGGAAGCCCAGGAATCTATTATACTCTGAAAATTTTTGTTCCTTCTATTTGACAAAATGTGAAAAGAAATTTAAGGAAAAAAAATCCACTTTAATGGATTACAAGATGCTATAATATATGAAAAGAAAGGTTGCTCATGACCAATGATTCATGCAATACTTTAGAAGGAAAAATGAAGGATGATTTAGAAATTATTTTAAAATAAAAAATCCATTTGTTTTATTATACTTGGCAGTTGTACTCACATTCATGGGATAATTCTGGGCTCTGTCTATGACCTCCCCATCATTTATGATGGGGACACAATGCAGACACACTTAAAAGTCTATCTCATTGACTCTTAAGGAAGTGTTAATTTTTATTGTACTTTTGAAAAACTCAAAACAAAAATCACCCTCTCTACACTTTCATAACTTCAAAGATAACTAAAGGTATCATATAATTCAAATCAGTGAGGGAATGTGGTGTAGTAGGTCTGTGGCTGCTAAGAGACATCACTATTAAGCAAAATGGCATTATCTCTGTTTTAAAACTCTTAACAAACATTGGATGAAAGTAATAGATATCCATTTAAATGGACATACTAATTGAGGAAGTTATGAAATGGGTACTGGCAGTCAGTTAGGATCAAGGTGACCCAAGCCAAGGTACCCCAAAGCTCATTTATCAAACTAACTGAGGAATAGGTGGTTAGTAAAGTCAGGGTGTCCCCAACCCAGAGAAAAATAGGATTTCAGAACACAATGCTAAAGTGGTGGAACAAAGCTTGTTTTTGGGGACTCACTGGGCCTCAGTAACCCAGGAGACCCTACAGGCAAGAGACACAATCTCCTCTCCTTGCCTACTGTTTCCATGTAAACACCTACCTTTTGTTCACTCAGCAACCCATTCAGGATACCTCTCTGCTCAGAAAGCAATTTCTGTCCTTCTTATCTATCAACAAACTACTTGCTTTTCTGCCTAACTCTGGTCTCCATATTGAATTCTTTTTCCCCAAGATAAGAATCAAGCCCCTTGGGGTAGCACTGGTTCCAGGATCCCTAGGCCTGATTCAATACCACTGTCAGTTAGGGTTATTTGTTCATCTAATTATTCATTAGAAAGCATTCAAGAGTGCCTATCATGTATTACCTATGACAGACAATTCTGAGGGGAAAAAAAAAATTAAGTTTATTTTAAGTGGCAACTTAAAACTATTAGGCCTAGAGGTTAGAATGGAGAGCCTTCAAGAACTTTGAAATAGAGTTTTTCTTTAGAACTAAAGATTTTTCCCCTCAGATTTAAGTGAACAATTGCCACAAAGACAAAGAATGGCATCAAGATTTCCTTGATCAAGTCACAGTATTCACATGCATGAAGATTTATAGTCATCCTGTCAGTAGTGAAGATGGAAAGAGTCATAGCCAATGGTAATACAATCATGACTCCTAAGCTCCCAGCACTCCTCCCCTCTTCCAGTCACCTTAGAACCCCCACAATTCAGCAGCTGGCAGTACAGGAGCCTTCAGCCCTGCAGCTCTCCTGTTAGAGCCCATGTTGTATGAGTTTTTATAGATTTGGAATATCCTCCCTGAGTAATACACTTAAGCAGGTTGATCACTGATGGATCATGAGAAAACAATAGACTGTAAAAGGCACAGTGTGCCTAACATAACCCTCATTTGGATTGGAGGCTATTTTCATTGTAGACAAGAGGCTGAAGGCTTTGGGCACTTAAGATCTTTAGACACTTGAATCCTGTAGTGTTCCCTGTCTGATTCCGTGATTAGTGCCTTAATTCAGGATGCTACAAAAAGAATCAAAGAAAGGGTGACTTAAACAACATTTATTAAAATTTCTCACAGTGGTTCTCACAGGCTGAGAAGTCCAAGATAAAGTCATTGGCAGATTTGCAATCTGGTGAGAGCATGGGTCCTGGTTGATAGATTGCCAAGTTCTTGGTGTCCTCCCATAAGTAAAGAGTGAGAGAACTCTGTGGAGGATCTTTTATAAGGGCATTAGTCCTATTCATGAGAGCTTCACCACAGGGCTGACTCACCTCCTGAGACTATCACAATAGGAGTTAGGATTTCAACACATGAAATTTGGGGGACATTCACCAAGCCTAATGGTAAGTTTACATTAGGTTTTACACTAGAAATTTTGTCAGTATAGTTCTCATTGTAAATTAACAATTGGAATTCTGGTTTTATGAATTAGTCTCTTAAGAGCTCTATTTATAGGAATGAACATACTCAAGTCAGATCAACTCAGTGACATTGACAAGTAGAGATTCTGAGCCTGTGCTGGCTGAGGGTAGTCTCCCTAACTGCTGAGCTCAGCATGGCAAATACCACCTGGCAAGAGTGATACAGTCTTTTCAATGATCCTGGTTGGCACATCATTGAAGAAGATGTGAGTAGCACGATGATGAAACTAGTGGAGCTAATGGAACCAAGGGCATTGTAGTCAAGGAGAACCAAGCTCTCGACCATTCTCTATCTGCCACTATAATATTCTTGAGAAAATATAACAGATTTTATATATGAGATATGTTAGTACATATAGCATGTGTATATGCTATACAGGTTATTTTATATATATATATATATATATTTACACTAGCAGCCTTTATTTCTCCGAGAACAAACAATGGAAAAGAACAAAGTAGAAGCTCCAATGACTGGTATGACTTAACCTCAGTGTGTGTCACATCCACCTATTTTACTGGTCACACAGGCCAGCCTCTTTCAGTGTGAGAGGAGACTATATTCAAAGGCATGAATATTAGGAAGTGAGGATCATTAAGGCTATCTTGGAAAATAAGCAGACTACATAATTAGTCATTATATAACAAAGTTTCAAATTGAGACAAAACTATGTTCCAGGCATTCTTCTAAAGATAGTCATGAGCTATGAAGTCTAGAAGAGTTGTTGCCACATAAGACAGCACCTCTCTTTGAAGAGTGATGTCCTCTGGATGATTTTTACCTTGCCAAACACACCCACGTCTAGCTATTTTCTGATGGAATTGCTGACAGCACACCATTTCATAGAAGTCCAGACCAGAGTCCAAGGCTAGGGTAAGGCTTGAGTTGCCTAGACTCATTTTTTGTGCAGGAGTATGACTTGGTCATCTGGTATATAGATGCCATCATCAAGTCCTAGGAAAAAATGCCAAGAGATTTTCTGCATTCCCTTTGGGGATTTTATGCAGCTTGTCTACTAGTTCTTATATGTCTTATAGGAGCACCTGTACTCTGAGCACCTGTACTCTGAGGAATTTCATTCCAATGACCTTCCTGAGGTCATTTAATTTAATTTACTTACTTTAATTTTAATTTTCACAAGATTAAAAAAAGTAAATCTAAAAGAAATAGGCCGATACTATGAGGAAGCCAAGAGGAACCCACGAGAAGAACCTATTTCTTGGATGTAGGTTTAATAACAGCACCCTTCTGAGCTGGGGAAAGTCCAAAATGTGTTTATATATTTGCTTCATTAACTACTGTAATACTTTTAAGTGACCAGATAAATTTAAAAGATTGAATAAAAGAATTATATAAAATAGTAACAAATATTTAATAGTAACAATTGGAAAAAAAGAATTTGGATACATATCTAATATCTATTTTTATTCATAGAAAGTAATAACTTTGGAAGTGAAGGGCACAATTTCTTATTTTTCCTTTTTTAAAATAATATTTTATTTATTTATGCATACAAGAACTAGGGTACAGGCAAGAGACACGACGGGAGTGAGAGGATTCACCAGAGTCAGAGGGGGGAACAGAACAGGCAGATAGATTGAAATACACTGCTGAGGGGAGCAGCAGGCAAGACAGGAGAGGTCTGCTACACCATGTGGGCTCCCTCCCTGGCTCAGGATGGAACTTGCACTGCTGTGGCTGAGGAAGTCCCACAGTGTAGCGCTCAACCCCTTGCGCCACCAGGGAGGCCCTATTTTTCCCTTTCTTGAGGTTAAAATTCCTGCAACTTATGGTGTTTGTACTAATTTTCTTTAAAAATTTGAATGGTTTTAGATGGAAATAGAAGGGTTATCCTAAGTGAAATAAGCCATTAAAAGAAAGATAAATACTGGATGATTTCACTTAAATGTGTAATATAGAGAAACCAAATAAAAGATCAGACAAACTTTAAAATGGACCCTTGAAAACTGATCATAGATCTGAGGCAGCTGGTAGGGGGAAATGGAGAAGGAGGAAAGGGAGGGGGGTGAAAACAGGGTGGGGAGAGAGCATAATGGACTATGAGGAGGACTATGAGTGCATTGGTGGTGGGAGAACTATGGTCACCATACCAGAGTGGAAGAAACCTATACTGTGAAAAAATAAGCAAGGCACTTCATTAAAATAAATAAACAGAATTTTGAATGTTTTATTTAAATGTGTCTAGTAAGGTTTTTTTTTTCAGTATGGCATTTTGAATTAATACAAAGTCCTTAATGTGGTCTAAATACTCCTGAAGAGTCCAGAGAACTACAAATATTGTTAACAAATTTTATTTATTTCAAATTTAAACAGGACTAATTTTAGTCTACTGCCTGAATTTATTTGCTTAGGTATTCAAATGTTGATTTATTACCAAATTTTTATTAATTTCAACCTACCTCCACTGATTATCCACTAATTCAACACTCAGATTCTGTTAACATTTTACCTTTGCTTTATTAATAAATTTAGTGTGATACCTTACATTAGTTTAGCAACATTAAAGCTGGTACACAAAGCTTTGGACTGGGAAAAAACTCAGTATTGTGTGTGAATCTAGAGGTGGTCTTTGAATTGTAAACTATTTCTTAGGAATAAACCAAACATTTAAAATATTAAGCATTTAGAATGGATTCTATATTGTACAGTTTTTCTGACTTAAATATCTCTAAAACAGAGTGATTTTAGAATCAGTGTTTTTTAGATTCCATAAATACAGTGTGTTATTGCTATGGGTAATAACCAATATTCCTGTGGCCTGAAAAGGATGCAGAAAACAGCTAGTATGTATAGACGGAACAGATCTAACTCTTGATGATGTCAGTTATCTATCTATACCATATACTTTTATTTTACCACTAAATAAGAAATACTACCAGAACATAAGCCTATTGTTTTCTACCTTAAGTTGTAAGTTCCCGGGAGCTATTGAGAAGTTAACGCCTAAGTTTGGATAATATAGTATTTGATCTACTCTTTCTTTTTAAAATTATATAAGAAATGAACATTGTTAACGTTCTTAAAAAATAATTCACTATAAAAATCAATTTAAAATATGTCACATATATGTTAGGTTTTATCCCAAATATTTTTGAAGCACCAGTTCCTTGACTGAAACCATAACCAGGTTGAAAACAGTTATGCTATTCATGACAATCGTATTTGTAAAGCATTAGGGTAGATTCTGGATACCCAGAATCAGATGTTATACTTTGGAATAGGCCATTGTGCTATTATAAATATATTTGTATTATTGTTGAAGTCAGTATTCCTTGAAAATATATTGGGTAAATAATGATAAAACTAATATATACATACTGATAAATTAACATAGGCTGGCACTGATTAAGTGTTGAATTTTTTTTTTATATGAAGCAAAGACATATTTCTTTAGTGTCAATGCAGAAACCAATTTCGAAGGTTGGGAAATGAATAATTTAGTATTTTAAGTAGGACAATTCCTGTGTTGAGAACCTAGAGATGAGAGACCTGTGGAATTAACTTCTTAATACAAGATTGGATATAATATGATCAATTATGCTGTAAACTTACTCTTTAAATGATTAAAGTTGCTGTAATACTTCATGTATAATTGTGTTTTTTAGAAAATATATTGTACAAGTTGGCACAAAATCTGTAACCTTATAAAAATTGGTATATTTGCTAAAAGGTGATAGAAAAGGATTTAATTGCAAATTAGAATACATGAACGTATATAATCTTATGCAGATATTTTTCACACCTCCAATATCAATTACTGTATAATAAACTACTACAAAATTTAGTGATTTAAAATGACAGCTATTTTACCATATATCACTATTTTTGACAGGAATCAAGCAGTTTTCTGCTTGTTCCTTTCTTTTACATGGCACCAATGAAGTTCACGGGTGTTCAGCTGATGGATGGGCTGGCCTGGAGGAGCCAATAAAAACAGCAGGATCTAATAGGGAATGTTGGAAGGCAGAGTTCAACTGCCTTTTTCTCTGGTAGTTGAACTTTTTGCACAGAGGCTTGGGCTACCAGAGAATAGCTTCTACAATACCTCACCGGAAGATGTAAGGCTTTTTTATGGCTTAACCTTGAAAATCCCAGATGTACTATTTTTTAAAATCCTTTACATTCTATGTTTTAAAGCAAGTCAGAGCCCATCCCTGATTGAAGGCGGTAGAGAATTAGATTAAACCTCTCAATAGGAGAAGAGCAAAGTATATAATTAATTTACACACATGATTTACACATACCTACACCAGCAGCACCTGGACACAACCATTCTAGATTTTTTTATGTCTGAAATACTCACGATTAGATAAATGGCATTTCGTTCTGCAATGTGTTTTAGTACTCTGCCAATGAAGATGAACCCGAATGTGACCTACCCATCGTCAGAAACTAATTAGGTACAGAGCCACACCTGGGATCTTCTGTCGCAGTGTCTGAAGACAGGCACCTGTGGAATGGGCGTCCTGTTCACTATTCTTCCCCTGGAAAGAAAGCATTTGCCCTAATTCAGCCACCTCTTTCATCATGAAACATTTAATAAGAAGCTTTATTTCAAGTCCAATCTCCTGACTTTCCTGGTATATAGTTAACCAAGTTTCATGGGTGCATACATAGACATGGCTGCCTTTCAAGAGTCTTCAAATTAGGTCATAATAAAATTTTACAATAGTTACTTTCTCTAGTCCACATCGTATCTTTTTTTATGTTTAAGTACTTTTACATCTTTAAGTACTTTTATAACACCTTTTCTCTTCCTTTTTTCATTTACAGAACAGACCAAGGGGTCAAGGATTCTTAGTTTTTATTCTACTCAGTGCTAGACTGGGTGTTAGTAAAACACAGGCTAATGTGAAAGTCTAGTGGTTATTGCTCTTTTTGTTTCAGGAGACATTTGCTCATTAGCTGTGGTGACAGTTTTGGCTTTAGATTGCTGCACGTTCTAGGTCGCTGTCCTAAAAGCAGAAGTGGTAGCTTGAACTTTCTGTTTATGAGGTGCCAGGTCACCATTACCTTTTGTTTTTTGCTGTAGATCATTCCTCTTCCTTTTGGACCAGCCTGGGGGGGGGGGGCGGGTGTGGACAGGACTGGAGTGCAGACGGTGACACCTTCCAGAACCTCACTTCCACCACCACCCAAGCCGCCTCTCTCAGGGTACAGCGGGAACACTTCTAGCTCAACTGGACGAAGCCCCAGGCAGGTCGTCTCCGCCTTGGGCCCTGTGTGTGTTGCCGGGTGGGGTTGGGGGTGTTGGCGGGCCTGTCGCAGACCCTGCTCCACCCCTGGGACCCTCAAAGGCCAAGAGAAGGCAGGTCTGAGGGGAAGGGGGGATCAAAATGAGGTGTGTCCCCTGGGGCCGCGGCTTTCACTCCCGGGAGTGGCAGGTCTCGCCTCCGGGAAGAGAGGGAACCAAATGGGCGTGTTCAAGCGTTGGCGGCGGCCGTCCCGGGGCCTCCAGCTCCTCCCCGTAAGTGTGCCAGTCTGCCGCTCACCACGCTGAGGCAGTGCGGCGGCGGGCGCGCCGAGGCTGTGGCCCAGCGCCCTCGCCGCGGCCATGCCCGGGCCCTAGCGCGCCTGCCGCAGCCCGCAGCCGGCGCCCCAGCCCCGCAGCCCCGCCGCCCCGCCGCCCCGCAGCCCAGCGCCCGCCGCCGCCGCCGCCTCTTCAATGGGCAACCTGCTCGGCGGGGTCAGCTTCCGCGAGCCCACCACGGTGGAGGACTGCGACTCCACCTGGCAGACGGACTCGGAGCCGGAGCCGGAGCCCGAGCCCGAGCCCGAGGAGCCGGGGCCGGGCGGCGGCGGGGAGGGCCCGGGGCAGGAGTCCGAGCAGCCCCCGGAGCGCGCCGGCGGGCGGCCCCGCACCAGCTCCGCGCCGGACGAGGACGCCGAGGCGGCGGGCGCCGAGCAGGTACGCGGCCCCGCGGTGGCCTCAGGCCAGGCCGGGGCGCCCCTGCCCCCGGCGGCGGGAGAAAGGGCAACGCCGGGGAGAAGAGCCGGCGCCGAACGACCCCCGCGCGCAGAGGGCAGGGGCGCCGGGCGGCTGCTTGTCCTCTGCGGACCGACCCCTGCGCGGCGGCGGCCGCCCCGCGTACCCGGGGGCCTGCGGTGGCCGGAGCGCCGGGGCTGCTTGCTGCCGGCTTGGGGCCTGACCACGGGCGCGACGAGGAAGTCCCTTAAGGCAGAAGCAACTTGAACGGTTGTTTTCTTTGCCTCTGCAGCGCAGCAGGGTGATATGAAGGTGGGCTGGGAGGAACCTGTCTAAAAATAGGGGGTTGTGAAAAGCGATCCAGTGCGTATTATTGGTAAAATTTACCAGAAAAAGGAGGTGGGACTGCAGTTGACGTGCAGTGAGCACTGTTCACCTACTGTGGGGTCTACAGCCATTAAAAGTATTGCAGGAGGTCTGCACTGGAGTTAAAACGCCACAGTTCACAGTAAGGCCTTTAAACCTAGGAGTTCAGGGCACTCTTGTAATGTTTCTAAAATCGTATGTAATCCAGAAGACTTGTTGATCCAACTGTGCTTTAAGTCATTTACCTAATACAATTTGGAGGAAAGGTTAGTAAAGAAATAAACATCCCCTTTATAATTCAGGAAACTTTAAAAAGGAGAAACTATGTAGCTAACTAACCCTCCGAAGTGTGCACGGTGGGGGTGTTTAAGGTTTGTGATTCTCCATTAGGCTCAGCTCTTTATCAGCGATGGGGGAATGAGTGAAAAAATGGAGCCCAAAGTCAAATGTGACCACAGGATTCTTTGTTAGAGAAGAGGAGTGATCACTAAATATATTACAGCTCATCCATTTTGATGATCATCTCTGTTTAGGTCAGGAGGAAAAATAAAGTGTTAGTGCAGCTTCTATGCTAAACATGTTATTTTAACTAGTTTCAATTTTGGGGTAGAATGGGAGTTGCTGTTTTTAATCCAGTTTAGAGAAAATTGAGGATTAGGAGAACTGCCCAAGATTATCCTGGGAGGGAATGATGCAAGCCCAAGTGTGTATGACACCGATCTTTAACCTGTTGGAATTGTGACTGTTCTTCTGTCCCTTATGTTCTGGTTTGGTGTTCGGCCATTGTGTATTGCTGTTTTAACTGTAGAAAAATATTAGATGTCTTCCAATTTTTCTCCTTTCTACTTGTTTCTAAAATATGTTACCTTCTAAAGAATTTTGGATAGCAAAAAACAAAACAAAACAAACACAAACCTGTTCAGATTCAATCCAATTAACCCAATCCATTTATGCAAAAAAATTGATAATGTTTTAAGCTGTTAATTACAACCTGGGTAAGTGGTAGACCACACTAATTCTTCCTCTCCCTCTTTAACTATTTTTTCTTGTTAGTATTACCATCTAACTTTAAAGAAACAAAACAACTTTTTGTTTTGCTTATTGATTAAATTCCATTTGTGCCTTATTCCCTAGTCAGTTTACTTGTAGATACTATTGTTGTCGTTGTTCACGTGAATATTTGACAAGTGATAGTGCCATTAACAAAGATGGCAAAGTTCAAGGAGAAAACATCTTTAAAGATTAAATCAAGAATTCTCTTGAATTTGGTATCCTACTAGACACCCCAGTTTAGTTGTTGAGTAATTATATCTTTGAATGGAGCCTCAGTCTAGGACTGGACTTAGCATATGATATTGGTGGTATTTTGAAGTTATGGGAGATGATGGGCTCATCAAAGAGTGTTGAGGACAAGAACCACACCCTGAACACTCCTCCATTTAGTGCATTTGAAGAGGTTGAGGAGCCAAAGAGGTTAACTCAGGACAACTAATGAAACAGAAAGAAAACCAAGAGAAGTGTGGTATCTGTTTCAGGAAGGCGGGAGGCATTAACTGACCCTATTGCTTAGAGGTCATCTGCAGTCAGCACTGAGAAATGGCTTGGCAAGATAGAGGTATGTTAGTGACATTGACAAGAGCACCTTTGATGGAATGCTAAGGATGAAAACCTGATTGGGATGAGTGGGTTTTGAGAGGGGCGAAGACATGGAATATGAACAACTCTTTGTTGATGTTTTACTGTAAAAGGAAATGAAGTTCAGGATCAACTATTGAGGGTGGATTTAGATCAAGGAACATTTTTCATATGTTTAAGATTAGTGATACTACATGTTGTTTGCTGAAGGGAATGATCCAGAACAGAGGAAATAATGATGATCCAAAGTGTTAAGAAACAAAATCTTGAATGAGCTGGTAATGATAAAGGAATAGGAAAGTGTTCAAAAGGAGCTGAAGTTGGAGGAGCAAGGATGGATGTTGGCAGGTTGGTACATTTAGAGTTTGGAGGATTCAGTTATTCTCATGATAGTCTTAGGAAGTTATGACTTCTGCCCAAGTCACCTGACTCCAAGTCGTGGGATATTGACACTATACCAGGGTTTCTACTGTGACCCTTTTCACTTTCAGGGGAGTTGAAATTGATTCATATGTAATTAGTTGGACTTGGAGCCTGAAGCCTAGGATTGTAGTTCCTGCACTATCACTGGACTCTTGAGCTTGTTCAACTTCTCTAAGCCCAGATTACCTTGTTTTAAGATGGTAACATTAATAACTGCAAGCCAAGTGTTTTATAAGAATCAAATGAAATAATATACATGTAAGTGATTTGTAAATGGAAAAGTGCTTTCTGTACAAATGCAGGATGATGATTCATGTGGTTGTAGCTCAGGCTAAATAGCTTGAGAAACTTGCTAGGCAGAGCTATTTTGAAATGTGTGGCAAGGACCAGAATTTAAGCTTTTCCTTGCTTATGTAACATGACAGAGTAGCTAATGTTAAACATCAGAGATTTGGGTGTTAAAGTATCTCCATACTTGTAGTAATAGTGAGAATCACACCACTTTAAAAATGTGTGAAAATTGCTTACAGGATGCCAGTCTGTCAACACAGATGGGGGTGGGAGATGATGAGACAAGGATTGGAGTGAAACTTAATGAATACTCATATCTAAATTTTATCTTCTGTTTCATCATTGTCACTAGTCTCATTGTCCATTTTATGACACTGGACACAAAAGCACTTTCTTAGGTATTATAATATTATATAAAGTTTACATATAGATGATAATTGATATATATTGACCTGCATCTTATACTTTAAAATTGGTGGAAATTTTGCTTAGAATATAAATAAATGATTATCACGTATAAGCTAATACAATTGGAAATTCATTTCACTTGAGAACTTTTTATTACTTTGTATCTGTATATTTTAAATTTGCTGGTTTATATCACATTTTGTTATGATCGAATTAGCAGATTATTTGTTTTTATGTACTTTTTATGGTGTTACATAGGATTAAGTTTAGAAATTAGTTTGTTTTAGAAGCCCTTTCTTAAATATTACTTGACCTACAAGAAGAGCTAAATGTTGCAAAATTAATGAAAATTTTATTTGTAGAATTCTCTCAACACATTATCTAAAGTGTTCTAAAATAAATTTTGTCATAGAATCACTTGTGTAACCTGCGGTGAAATATATGTCTTGAATTTATTTTGTGTTCTATTTTTGATGAATACTGATTTTTAACAGTTCAAGGTTTTGGGTAAAAATGTTTCTTATTTAGTAAGCACCTTAGGACAAATGGCTTTGGGTTTATGTTAGGAAAATGGTGACTGTAAGCAATATTAAAAGGACATTTATAATATCATTAATCTGGAGATCTTGGTATTTCTTAGACTTTATGGATGTTCATTATTTTAATTTTGTTCCGAAAATTAATCAGGAAATTATCTTGCTTCAACATGTAAATGGAAATTTACTTTTGATCTTAGGGTGGTGATTCCACTGAAGCATCTGCCAAACCAAAGAGAAGTTTTTATGCTGCGAGGGATTTGTACAAATACCGACACCAGTACCCAGTAAGAGTATAGAATGTTTTTTCTAAAATGTTAAATACTTTGTTTCTTTACTTTGTGGTGCTGATGAGCAAACATGCTAGAAGGGTCCTTGTGCCTTTTTACCTACTTAAATGCTGGAGATTGATTTATTTTTTCCTTTAGCAGAACTTCAAAGATATCCGATATCAAAATGATTTGAGCAATCTTCGTTTTTATAAGAATAAAATTCCATTTAAGCCAGATGGTGAGTAATCTACTTTGGTAAAAGGCTAACTTGACTTAATGATGTATAATTAGTTATTCATTGTTTAGTCTGTTATCTGGAAATAGTTTCAATGACAGTCAGAAAAAGAATATATTAGATAACTAGTGAGGATTTGAACCAGGAAGCAGCCTGACAAATTTTACACAGTGAGAATTCCAGCAAGCACAAGTTTAGATTTAGTTTATATAGGTAGGAGCAGTGAGTCATTGTTATAGAAAATACAATTATTCCTGACAGGGAGGGCTTCTAGTTCTGAATTGTCCTGACCTAAAGGTATGTGATGAAAGAAGAAGGCAATGCAGGATTTAATCTTCCTCTGCGATGTACGTGCCACAGAGCTGCAAACATTGGCTACCCACTGGTAAATCTTTATCTGGCTTCTGGGTCATCAGTGGGGGTGAAAAGACTGGCTTTATCTAAAGGCATTTATTTTGCATAGCTATTTTGGACTTGAAGTCTATGCTGATGATTTGGCTCCTACAACAGGAGCAAACAGGTCATTTCACATTTTGTAGCAGATTCACAATTCTATGGTCAGTACCTCCTTAATGCATTTGTTTACTGACTGACTGTACTTTGCTATGCAGTCCAATATGTCCCTAAAGCCCTACACCCTAGCTAGAGTTGTAAGCATTAACTATGGCAAATATTGGAGAAATAACTATGGATTAGCACAATCTTTCTACCACCTGTTTATAGTAGATATCATCTGAAAGGCAGTTGGGCCATTTTTGTGACAGGAAAAGAAAGTAAAGTCATAGAACTATAGGAATATTAGATTATTAAGGAACATTAAGGGAGATCAAATTCAACCTTCTCTTTTAAAGATGGTCAGTGGATCTTAAAAGTTTGAATGACTGACAGGTTGGGTCATTTGATTGTAGAGTTGAGTCTTAGTTCCTCAGTTCATTGTTTTTTCCACTGTGCCGTACCTGGAATTTATTTAGAACATAATTGAAAAATGATGTTTATTAAGGTAACTTTCCTATTGATTTCTGGATTCAGGGATCCCAGGTAAATGTTCTATTACCCTGGGAAGGGGCCTAAGTACAGTAAATCTCAGTAACTCTGTCAAATAAACTTTCGTTTACAACTCTACAGTTGGCCTCAGGATTTTTTTTTTTAAATCTTTAGTGATAGGATGTAGCCCCTATGATATATGCATATTTCACTGAGACATTATGCTGTGTTTATGGTTGTCATCCTAATTTTATTCATGTCAGACCAGAAAAGCTGGTTTCTATCCTTAGAGCCCTTTCTCCATGAGGTGACCAGATGGCTCTGGCTCCTGCTCTTTGCTCTCAATGGAAACCAAGCCAAATCCACAGCAATATGTTAGGGAATGAAAGCTATGAGTGCAAAGCTATTCAAGCATCAGAACCTTGTTTTCTTTTGTGAATTGACTAGAGGACAGAAACCTAAAGACTAGGTAGTGTTAGGAGGAGGAATTCCCTGAGCAAAGAAATGAAGTTGTTGGGAAAGGACCTAAGAAAGTTGCTGAAATGGCCAGGTTCATGTGTCTTTAATTTCTTTTTTGAGTGCTCCAAAATTCTGCTCTGGTTTGGAAGGAAAACCCTGGTTAAAAATGGTCTGTTGAAACAAACTATTATATCTATTAATTGAAACAGTATCAGTCAAATTTTTAGTTTAGTTTTTTTGGAAACCATTTGAAAAAATTCTGTGATAGATTATTAATTTGACTTCATTTTGAATTTAATAAAATTTCCTTATAGCAATGCCTTCAACTACTGAAAATATTGAACACAGATAGGACAATTTTTAACCAGGTTATTTTTGTATTACTAATAGTGAATTTATTTTTGAGGTAGTAACTTAAAGCAGTAACTTCAAACAGTGCATTAATTTTTTATAATTTTTATCAAATATTTATTTTGAAATCTTACAAGATTGGTAGGGATAAGGAATTTTAGCTAAGGTCACATCAAATATTATTCTATTTTTTTATATAAATTGCAACAATTCACACAATTTCTTCTCCTGTATGTATATGCGTACACACACACTCACATGCACACAAACTTTCTAGTAAACATAATCCTGCAATGATGTATTTTACTAATTAAATAAAGGGGGAGCAGTTGGAGGGAGGGAACAAAGGAGAGTTTACATAAATGGTTTTAACATGCTGTTAAAGGCAACATTTTACCAAATGTTCCAAGTGTGGCCCTTTACTACAAATTGGTGAAATCTGGATGGTACAAAAATGAGATCAGCTATGTTTAGAGAAATAATATATTATTGTGGGTTTTTCCCTATCCAGTGGTCACAGTTGTGGACAGCTGTGAAGACATAGATTTAAGAAGTGGAAGATTTTGTTATCAGTCAGAGATGAGCAATAGAGTGTGATGAAGAGGGCTTAATTTTTGAAAACAAAAAGATCTATGTTCTGTATTGTTTTACTAATGTGTGACTTTAAACATATCATATGATTTCCTCATTAATAAAACTGTGCTAACATTAACTGGTTTGGGAGAGTTCTGTGAAGATTAAGCTGGACGATGTATATATATATCCTGTGGCCCAGCATATTGTTGGTACCCAATATCTTTCTTTTTCATTTTATCTCCTCCCTTTTCTCTTTTCCTTGCTTTCTTTTTTATCTTCCTTTCTTCTTTTTATCCCATCTACCATTCATTTCAATTTGATGCTATCTGGTATTTAAAGAACTGAATGACCCCTTAGGGCAGGGATTAGAAATCTTTTTTGGTATGGGGTAAATATTTTTGGCTCTGTGGGCCATATGGTCACTATTATAAATATGTATCTTTACTGTGGTTATGTAAAATACATAAATGAATGTGCATGGCCGTGTTTCAATAAAACTTTATTTACAAGACAGATGGCAGGGTACAGTTTGCCTACCTCTGCTGTTGAGTGACAGTGTCCACTAGAACTTTCTGCAATTTGAGGTGCTATTAACTTTTTAAATATTAGATTAATTATAAAACTAAGTGTATGGCACATGACACTCATCTTTTTAAAGCATTATTTTTGTGTGTATTATTTTTAAAAAGTTTTAATATAAAATTAAGTGATAAATCTTAAAATGCCTTCAGCAATGTTTTAAATATGTGATTCATTTTCCAAATATTTACTATTTAGGTGTTTACATTGAAGAAGTTTTAAATAAGTGGAAAGGAGATTATGAAAAGCTGGAGCACAACCACACTTACATTCAATGGTCAGTTATACATTATTTATCTTGAGGCATGTGCTATTTAATCATGTACGCTTTCTATTTTTAATGTAAAAATATTATTTTTCTGAAAAACAGGCTTTTCCCTCTGAGAGAACAAGGCTTGAACTTTTATGCTAAAGAACTAACTACATATGAAATTGAGGTAATGTAACTTATATTATCTTTGATGAGATGGTCAAATAACATTGTTGTCTTATTGTCCTGGTAGCTACTGAATCATTTCACCTTTTTTTGTTTTTATTAATAGGAATTCAAAAAAACAAAAGAAGCTATTAGACGATTCCTTCTGGCTTATAAAATGATGTTAGAGTTTTTTGGAATAAAACTGGTTGATAAAACTGGAAATGTTGCTCGTGCTGTTAACTGGCAGGAAAGGTTTCAGCATCTGAATGAGTAAGTAACTCCTCCTAAAGATACTTTAGGAGCCAGCATGTTTTTTCCCTTGTTTGGAATTAGCTGTGGAGCATAGGAACAACTAGCAGATAGACTCAGGAATTTGAATTCAAAGGTTAATCAGAAATGCATTCTATTGCCTATTTACTTTCTAAAACAGGACAACAACAGAAAAATAAAAATCCAGGTAGAAATATGTCTATTCAACATCAGAGCTGTAATGCCATGTTTATTTCCATTTTATTGTTACTTCTGGCATATGGTTTTCTGAATCCCCTTTGTAGCTGATTGTAAGCTTCTGTGTCTCAGTCTGTACCTAACATCCTCAGGCCTGATGCTTTTTTAGATTTAATTCATGAATTAAATCTATAACATAAAATTCATTTTATAAGCCTGAAATGTACCCAAACATTTTATTAAAAAAGAGGAAAAATTGAAATATTTTCTATTTAGGTCTAAAACAAAAATCCATTTTTGGTTAATAAATCCTAAACCTGTGAAGAAAATTTTAAAATGACCTATTTGGAATTGATTTGCTATCTGCTTTAGCTTGGGTATTTACATAATTTTTATTAATACTTATAACCAAAGTATAGTTTTCTTATTATTTCCTTTGCATGTAAGATGGCTCATTTTTTTCCTTTTTAATTATAGGGTGCCTTACAAGTGCTGGACTATAAAACCAATATTTGAAGCATTTGTTAGCACATTATAATTAGGTGACTGGGCAAGTACCAATAGAAAAAAATTAAGGCTAACCTAAGGAATGTTTCTGTGCCTAAAACAAATCAGAGTTTTGTGCCTCAATTAACAGTTATCTTTCTAGAACTTTTATTGTGCTTTGGTAAAGTAAGTATACATTTTAATGTAAAGCTTTCCTTTTACTTGTTAGAATCAACACCATGAGCTTATACTAAAACAAGGAATATATGCCCATAAAGCTTTATGATGCTGACTAGAAGACCCAATAACTCAAGTTGGATTTGATTTATATAGGGCACTTATAGAAGAATATATGCCTCTGCCTCAGCAGTCAGGTAGCTATTCTGAACAAAGTTTCTAGGCACTCACATCATATGTCAAATGAAGCTCTATGCAAGTAGGCTAAAAGTAAATCTTTGGAGAGAAACTGATGGTACTTCATCTTCCATATAGTCATATGCATATAGTTTATCATTGTAAAGAATCTTCATCCTCAGCTTGCTTGTGGTTGGAATAGCAATATCATTTGGTAAATGTTTGTTAATGAATAAATGATGAGCAAAGTATGTTAGCTAAATCCTCCTTGGGGTTTTATTGTCAGATTCTCCAATTGAGAGCTTGAAATAGAGCACTTCTGCAGGCTTTAGTTAAATGATCTCTTGGCTTGAGTCAGGGGAGGGGAGTCCGAATTGTCATTTTTCACCCCTCTGTTCTACATAGCTCTCTTACCTCCATCCATTGTCTCTTTTTCCTTTCCCTAGGCATTTCTCAGATGTTTTCTAACTGTGCATTAATGGCCTAAAATCTTCCAGAGAACACATTTCCTTTATGATTTAACTGCCA
This sequence comes from Galemys pyrenaicus, assembly GCA_019455555.1. Classification (NCBI taxonomy): domain Eukaryota; kingdom Metazoa; phylum Chordata; class Mammalia; order Eulipotyphla; family Talpidae; genus Galemys; species Galemys pyrenaicus. The sequence continues at coordinate 3,902,498 of JAGFMF010011771.1, read as the reverse complement.
AAAAAAAAAAATGTATTGACCGGATTTGAACATATTATAGATATTTTAACTTGGCCATTCACCATATATTGGATTTATATTTTCTTTGAGTTCTTTTCTGATTTTTCCTCCAATGTAGTAAGTTATTTTGTGTTTTATTATTTATGACATCTTGAGTTTTGTAAGAATAGGTAGAGAATTAAATATATTGTAGTAGCCTGGCAGACAAAAACTATTGAATGAAAGTGAAATGAAATCATGTTCAGTGTACAAGTGACCATAACTAAAAGAAATATTTTCAATTGTTAGAGTACAGATATATAGACCAATTTTGAAGATGTATTTCCCATTTTATATGTAATCATCTTGGATTGCTGAATTTTAGATCCTGGAATACCACCTAACTTTTATTTTCTGTCTCCTGGCTTTTGTCTTTTGTGTATTTTTTCTTCACCTACTTAATCTTCCTGACAGCTATTTACTGTCCTTACCAGCTTCTCTCTTTATCTGTTATACAGTCCCTAAGACTACTCCCCATAGTTTGTCTTTATTTGTCACACTTATTTCTAATCATACTGAAACATCCAGTTTCTTTCTCAAATAATATTATTCCAGAATCCTGACCTTCATTCTCCTTCAACCCAAGTTCTTGTCCTTTTTTACTGTTATGTAAATACTGATTTTTTAATTTGAAGAATATGTAGATTCAGATAATATATACAGATATTTTAACTTGGCCATTCATCTTACTTGGATTTATGAAATTGAACTGGTTGCAAATATAGTAAATTTTGTTGTACCATATATTTCCTCCTTGAGATTTAAAAAAATAAATATTCTTCCACTCTTCTATGTGTCTCTTTCTCAGACTTATGAAGCAGGCATTACTCAAGTTTTTAGAGTATACAAATTCTGTACCAACCTAACCATTAAGTTAATCGTGCTCCTTAATGTTACATTATCTTAATGTCATCCAAATTTGTACTTATCTCAAAAGACTCTTGTTAACTGTTCAGAAAATAAGAGATTCATAAAACTGAAACATATCTGTATTATATGTTATCTTTTGGCTTTCAAAGAGTTTAATGTTAATACTTTTTTGGTAAACACACATAAGGAAGGAGATGATAAAAACTGCTGGATTTGTCTTTCAGTATTTGCTTTAGCCTGAATCATTAAGATTTATATCTTGTACAAATTCTTCTTAAAATATAAGACCACTGCACTACTCCTTCCATCCCTCAATTAAATATTCTTCTCTACATTTCCCAAGTAATTTGCTAGTTATTTCTAAGTCAAATACTCCAAGCACCTCTGGAAGTCAGGGCAGTTATATGCAATGTTTATGTAAGATTTGGTGTTTGAGGTAAAACAGGTTTTAGGAAATTAGAAACTAGTGTTAGCTATGAAAGCTGGGATTAACTGCAGTGATATTGGGTAAATACCTGGACTGTCAGTGAGATATATGATTAATAGATATAGCTGAGGATTCCTTTGGGATGCAAACTAGGCACATGTAATAAGGCACCTGTTAGACTGAGTAAGGTAGTGGGGCAGATTTGTGAATTATGACATCTGATGATGGCCTTAGTTTTAGGACAGAGAAGAAAGATGTTACTGTAAACTGGGAAAAATCATATTTGGAATCAATGCCATTAGAAGCAAAATTTCAAATTCTTTGATAGGGAAAGAGCAGGGGAGAGAGAGACCAGGAATAGAAGAGAATTAAGTTATTATGTTGGGATATGTACAAATATAGTGGTGCTTAATAAATATCAGATAATATTTAACATTAGTATTACTATTGCTATTAAATATTTGTATTGAGTTCTATATGCCTTGCATATGAATCAAGTCAATTCTTACAGCAGTCCAAACTCCATGTTCTTCTACTTTTTTAATTGAGGTAACATTGGTTTACAACACTGTATATGATTTAGTGGAAGAGGTTCATACCTCTTCTGATGAGACAGATTTACATCCTTTGTCAGAATTGTTCTAGCAAGGTAGATTTGTTTGTTTATTTTCCTTATGAATTGGCTAACATGGGAGACTTCCCATCATCAGCTTACATTATACATTGTGCATTTCAGCGGATTGCTAAAATGCATGTATTCTCAGCACTTGTTACCTGTGATGGCTACAATACTGTTGTTGCAAATAAATGCTCTATTAGATTATCCGCCCTCAGTATATTTAATAACCATTTCAACATCAGTGAGAATAATATTTAAATCTAAATATTTTTTCAAATATTAAGATATATAGAAGCAAGAAGAATTTATAGTATACATTTGAGTTTCACATAAATTGACATTACACTGAAGTACAGGGATTTAATTCCTTGTAACTTGTTCTTAATGGTGCCTATATAACTTCTAAAGTCATTACAAGGCATAGTTCCATGATTTACAGTTCCATAAAAGAATGTTTTCCAATCATTTTCATTCCCCTATGTTTCTCCACCTGCTTTCTTCCTCCTCATTTTATTCAATCCTTTCTTGCAGGTCCCAGCACAACTATTTAAGAATCACTCGTATTCTTAAAAGCCTTGGTGAGCTTGGATATGAAAGTTTTAAATCTCCTCTTGTAAAATTTATTCTTCATGAAGCTCTTGTAGAAAATACTATTCCCAATATTAAACAGAGTGCTCTGGAGTATTTTGTTTATACAATTAGAGACAGAAGAGAAAGGAGAAAGCTCCTACGTTTTGCCCAAAAACATTATACGCCTTCAGAGAACTTTATCTGGGGACCTCCTAAGAAAGAACAGTCAGATGGAAGTAAAGCCCAGAAAATGCCTGCCCCTCTAGCCTCCAGTCACAACAGCCAAACTTCTATGCACAAAAAATCCAAGGACCTCAAAAATTCTTCCTCAGCTGTTCAGGTAAATAGCAAAACAGCTGAAGATAAAAAGGCAGCACCTCGTGATCCTGAAGACACAGACAGGCCCAGTGCAGAGCTCAACAATGAAGCTGCCAGGCCAAGAAACACAGGGAAGGATGGTAATGCTGAAAATTCAAATCCTCAAACTGTAAAAGCAATGAATAATCCAGCAGAGGAAAAAGAGAATGCATCTCCTTCTGAAAAAGATGAAGAAGGTGAAAATCACAACAAAGACTCTGGAAATTCTGGAAATACAGTTTCCCATGATGATACCCAAATACAATGAATTTCAGAGATCTCACCCACAAGCTTAGGTAAGGGGGGGAAACACTGCTGTGCAACTTATCCTAAAGAGTAGAAGTCACATTTCAAGTTTTAGACATTTGTTTTTGATTTCCATTGTAAAGATTTTATTGTTCCTTGTTTTTTATTTTGTACTACAGTATGCTGAATAATTAATTTTAAGGCAAGACCCAATAAAGGAATAGATTCTGTAACAGTTTTAAGATATGTTTTCAAATTCTGATACAATAATTAGTTTAAAAAATTGCTTTCAGTCTACCTGGAAATAGTCACGTATTTGATATGTCAGATTACTGTGAGAGACTACAGTCTACATAAAGAAAATCAAGAGGATAATTTTATTGTGTTGTCAAACCTTTACATGATTTATGGGTTAAATTTTTTAAAGAGAAGAAAGAATTTGATTGCAAATGAATTCACAAAGTAATCTGGATTTTCTCATTACAACACCTCAATACTTAATTTTGAATTCTGTTAGGTAAAAAAATAGGAAAGTGGATGTTCTTCGGGAGCCCTAGTCCCCCAGCCTTTTTGTTGGTCCCACTAACTTCCTCTTCCCCTGTCTCCACACTTAGCTTAGTTCCACCATCTTGTCAGTTAGCATTTGCATTTCTAGTATACATTCAGGTGATTTCCTATATTGAAATTTAAATGGAACTAAGTCTGGAATTTCAGTTGTATGATTATAAGAATTTGCTTTGTTTAAAATAATAAAAATGATTTTCTCCATTAAGTGCTTAAAGCATATTTTGATGCAAAAGTTCAAGTAAAAATTTTGCTTTTTATGACTTCATATAAATTTGGTGCTTGTGAGCACAAATAACTGAATTAAAAAGTAAAAAATGATTTCTTTAAAAAAATGTCCCCTGCACTGGCAACAAGGCAGTGGTCCCTAAAACCATGTGTTATGTGAATTATGAAATTAGTAGTACTATTGTTTAATCCACAGTGTTATCTTTAAACACACACACAATTTAATACAGCTTTAAGTTACCAAATCTGAAATTGAGAATAGATTTGAAGTTCCACATACTCAATTTTAGTAAGCACTTAATATGTATTAATAGTGGCTAAGCACAAATAATTTTAATTCCTGTAATATTATGACTATTATAACACAGAAACTATGGTTAAAAACTTCAAAGCATACATACAAAATACTTAAATCAATTAGTAGACAACATTTTTTTTTAAACTTTATTTCATTTAAATTGATTTGTGTGTGTCTCTTAGGCTTTTAAGAAAACTTCTATTCACTTTAACCCCCCAAAGCATTTTTGCAATGTCCTATTTTTTAATCATATCATATCTTCACTTACCTCTATTTATCCACATTTTCAGCACAGGACTTTTAGAAAATAAACACAATCATATCTTTAGAAATAAGATTTTATTATCTTAAATTTTACATGAAACATCACAGCTGATTAACCCTGACTTTTAATGTTAATGACACTTGTGGTATATCATATTCCAGTAAATACAGAACATTTTCTCATTTTTAGTTCCCAAAATATGTTACTTTTTTTTTTTAACTGTTTTGTGAATTGAGTACTAGGACTTGGGGAAACAATCTGCTTTTGCATTTCACTTTCTTTTTCACATTCAGGAGGAAATACATGGACCCTCTGACATGGTGCTACTTGTAGCAATGTTCTCACTGAGCTCACTAGTTTTTACAGGGTTAGAGAATAAGGGTAGATTGTTGCATAAGGTGGATTTTAGGAAGATGATTAATTTATTTCAAAATACCTTACCAACTCTGGAAGCATGATAACATGTTAACTTTCAGGCTGCTTTCTAAGTGCATAATATTAAAAATTTGTGAAATGATATTAACATTTTACTAAATAGTGGCCAGCTAGTAAAATAAGTGGAAATAATCTGAATTACTTAGACAATGTAGTATATCAGAACCCTTACAAGTAAAAACATTTCATTTAAAAATAAAACTTGCAGAATATTATTCCTAATTGGGGGTCTGATTAGATAGTGCCATTTGAAAGTATTTAGTCTCACTCAAGGGGGAAACTGCCTGGCTCCATCTAAACCAGTGGCCTTTTTCAAATATGTTGTTTTTTAAATGCATAGTTACATGTAACAGTATGTTTCCTACATTTAACCTGTAAATAACTTATGAAAGAATTATTCAGTGGCGAACAAGTGAGGATATCATTCCTTTTGTAGATAAAAATGATCAGTATAGAATTTTTTTCTATTAAGAATACTTTGTACATTTAGTAGTTTTTAAAATAAGAGCTACAGATATGTATTTCTGTTGTGTCTTAGACATGAAACAGTCTCTTCTGGGTTTGACACTGATTATTTTGTATTTTTAAAAAAGTACCATATGCCTGCTGAAATTCAGTGAGAAGCTGTTAAAAAATGCAGTGAAGCATGGCCAAATAGGTAGAAATATCGTTGAATCTTTGCAAATGTATAGTCTTTATTGTACCACAGACTGCAAATATACCAACTGTTGGCTATTGATAAACACTAATTGCATTTCACAAAAAATAGATGTTATGCTGCTTGGTTAATCTCTTGCATTTCCAATTTTTGTGCTTTCGTATCTTCAAGGGGGTGATATATGTGAAAATATTTTGAAATACTCTAAAGTGATATATAATTATAAGATATATTTCTGTACAGTAGAGAAAAAGTTTATAACATTAAGAATATTACCATACATTTTCATGCTTAATCTCATAACAAACTCAAAAGTATCATGATAGAAGTGAAAAATATCCCTACATCAAGTTCAGTTCTTAGTGCTGTAATTATTTTGTACAGTTTTATGCTGACTTTAAGGTTTGAAACTACTTTTTTTGAGCTTCAAAGAGAAAATAAAACCTACAACTCAGGAGTTAATAGAGAAATTCTAAGATGTTTTGCTACATAGTAAATTATAGATATTAAAATGCTACAATATCTAACATAGTCATTATGCTTTATATTTTGTTAACATGAAATTACCCATTCTGCTTATAGCTTTTATACTTTGAGTGAAAGTATTATCTGGTGAAAAAGAAAAAAGTACAGTATTACATCTGAGTTATTCTTTAAAAAAATCATTTTAGTAAGTAAACTTACAAGTGGTCAAAAATTGGTTGACTTGACAGAGATATTTGATTAATTGCTTAAAGTTAAATTTCCCAAGTTTTATAGTCCATAGTTCCCTTTGAATTTATAATCAACTGAGTAACTAAATCTAGCATTTTTTTTTTTTGCCCTTTATAGTTGCTGCTCTTCTAAAAGCTTTATTTTCTAAACTGAGATACGAAGGACATTCTTGATTTTGCTTGGCTATACTTAGTATCTATGGATTTTTCAATGTCTATTTGTGGTTACTGGAGATCCTTTCTTATAAGAATAGTTTCAAAGATTCCTATTTTTCCCACTTAGGAAATCCCCCTTTCTCTTTTGGGGGAATATGCGTTAAATATAAGGTAATCTGGAGTTAGACATGCTGTAATCATTTCAAATGTAGATGTAGTTGTAGAGAGATGGTCTGGGTCAATGTAGGATCTGGAAAGTCAGGAGTGTGCACAGACTGACTTGTTTCAGCTGTGGCCCCTGTACTGATGGTTACATGAACAGCTTTGTGTGGGTACTCTAGGGTGACAGTGAGTACTACTGTGCCTCCTCTGTTCTAGTCACCAACCCACCCAGCAGATTGTGTTCAGGGACAGATCTCCCTTATTACTGAAGTTAATAATAATTATAATAAGAATGCCTGGAGGTTTCCGGATGTGCCTTAACTAATGTAAATGACTTTCATTCAAAAGTTTAAATTTTTACTCCACTATGAAATCTTACTATGAGGAACTTTCCAAACAACACATATTAGTTATTTGGATGAAATTTATTTTGGTGCTTTTTCATTTTGGAGAAATGTCCACTTTTGAAAACAGCATCAACTCCTAAAGAAGTATATTCAACACAACATTCAACAATGTTATACTTGACAAAAACTGTTTAAGAAAGATTAAACATGCTGTTTACTATATTTATTTATAGTTTTTCTTAATACTGACACCTGCTACAATTTTTATCTTAAACATTTTGTACTAAGTATGTGAATTTTATTTCTTGTTCTTAGGGTACAGGTGAATGCAGAAATGGATTTCTTTTAAAGGAATTATTTAAAAGTTTAATTTCAATAGATATTTGGGGGAATCTGAAATCATTTGAAAAACTTCTATGTCATAGTTTTATTATAAGCATTTAATATGCATGATTCTTGTTTTTTTCCCCCAGATTAGAGAGAATGTTCTTTGTCATCTTCTTTCCTATTCTGCTAAGCTTATTGTTTTAGTTATTTGTAGGAAATAACTTCTTAAACATATTTGTTACTTGGAATTAAAGTTTTTATGTGGAGGATGCAAGTAAATGCTTTGTTCTATGGCCCAAACTCTGTCTGAAAATAGAGTTTAGAAAGGGAAAAGGCCAAGAACCAAAGTGGGCATTTGAGTGAAGGCAACACAGGTTCTTGAGAGTCTCCTGTGGATAATGAAGGTGTTAGGTCCCACTAACTTTGACTTCTGGAGAAGGTAGGCCACTTGGACTCCATATACAATTTTAATGGGTTTCAATCTTCATAAAATACCTGTAGCAATATATTTGCTATCATTTTGTAGTTCAGGAAATTGTGAGCAATTGGGCATCTGCTATGTATAGTATAACTGAATCTTTATAACTCTCTTGGGAAACATATTGAAATATCAGTTCTGCCTTTTCTTTCTCCTGGCTAGTCAAAATTCTTTGGGGTTGTACTTTCATAAGTATATATAGAAAAGTCTCATTAAAATTATTTTAAATGATTTAAAAATGAAGTGACAGGGCAAAGACATCAATGTTCACGCTAAAAACAAAATCCCTTTAAAAAACCAAAAAACCTATAGAAGTATATTTAAACTATGAAATTTTATTTTTCATTTTTTAAATTACAGTGAAGCTTTTGGAATAGTTTACCTTAACTAGAGAGGATAGTTTTATAATAAACTTTAGTTAAGAAACATTCCAAGTCTGCATTGGTCAAGGAATCATTTTTTTTCAGTGCTGATGGAATTAACAAAAGATGAGAAGCAGTAACAAGAAACTAACTACAGAAGTACAATATAAACAATTACAGTTTATACAAGTGCCAGAATTATTGGAAACATATGAGAGAGGATATACAAAAGCTTTATGGTAAGGACATGCTTTAAGAATTAGCTCTATATATTGGAGATTGGTACAGAAACAGAATCTGATCAATACTCTCGTTTCAACCATAATTTTCTGCCTACTCTAAAGTGAAATGTTCCAGTAGACTGACAGAAGTAATCAAATGATTAGACACCAAGTTATCAAGTTTAATTCCTTTGCTGGTGTGTACCAACAGTTGGTTTAAAAACAAGAAGTTAAATTGAGGGACTAGCTGCAGATAAGAGAAGTTTCAGTGATAGGTAGTTTATAAATAAAATATCTCCCATACCATCGAGGGTAGGCAGCATATTATTTGTATGGCACTACAATAAAAAGAAATAAGCTATAGCAAAGTATTAGTGCTTTGACAAGCATTTCCCTCTTTAAAAAAAAAAAATGTCTACTTTTCTCCTAAGAAAGATACTGGCTCTTCTTTAGTATTACCTGAGAAGATAGGTGGCAGGCTGTGTCGTCACTATTCCACTTTGGAACTATGGTGTCCTTTGTATTTTAAGTATTTCAGGAAAATGGGTGATTCTTGCAAAGCTGTGTTTTACTTCCCACTTGAGTGCTGATTCTCCAGCAGCTGCTGGGCCTTCTCTGTGTCTGTTTTTGCTGCAATGTGAATCACAGGATGCTGTGCATGTCTGACAGTACCAATACCATGTGTATGTGGTAGGAGCTGTAACCAGTTTCTGGATCTGTATGGTACTATAAAACACTTATTTTATAATTCTGTAACTGTATGGCAGTGTTATGCCAAAAATGTATAAAGAGCAATAGTTTCTGTTGCTTACTGCTGTATTTTAAAATATTGTTTTTAACAAATACATTTAGAGTTCCTTTAATTTTTTAAAAAACTATCGCCAAATATACATCCTGTAAAGTGAATAAAAGCCACTTAATCTTAGCTAACATTTTAGCATTGTGTTAGAGTATGTTATGTTGATTTTGCATGATTAAAATATTTTTAAAGAACTGGAACAAATGACTTCCTGTTTCCCTATGACTGCATATATTTTTTATGATTATCATATAATATCAACATTCCTTTTATCCTATAAAAAAGATATTTTGTTTTGAAGGATTACATTCACACGTGTTGTTTTTTTTTTTTGTGTGTGTGTGTGGTGGTGGTAGTGGTATGAGATTTTGAAGCACAGGTGAGGTGTGTCAATACTTGTATATTTGTTACCTTCCTATTTTACTTTAATGCCAAGTTTCAAAATCTATTTAATGACTAATGAATGAAGATGGATAACTAATGGAGATGATATTTATTTAAGAGCGCTAGTATTTTTAAAAAGCCATTATTTTGGCACATGGTATGGTAACATACATTTGAAGAGATGTGAACCTGTATTCTAAATTATGGCCTGTGCTGTAAACCAATGTTACCTCAATAAAATAAAAAGTCATATTTTAAATAAGAAATATGCAGTTTGAAATTAAAGAGAGAGATTGCTTTAGCTATCACAGGACAATATGGATGTAGAAGAGTTTGACTTTTGAGTTTGATTACATTCATCTATATAAGCAAGAAAAGGGTGAATGAAAGAACAAAGGATAAATTTGTAAGAGTCAAAAGGAAATCACATTGTGCATAATTGAGAAATGATAGAGTGGGGAAAAAATAACTACAGTGGTGAGTGAGCATGATTTTAACTGCAGCTTTTTGGATGAATTGCTTAACAGAGAGAAGTATGCACACAAGCAATTATTGGGAAAATGACCATTCTGGTAGAAAATTTAGAGGTTTTCTTTTTTCCACAGGTTGAATGTCTGACGATAACATAAAATCTTAAGACAACAGCATAGTGAAAAATTCATGACTGAGTATATTTTTTCAAGAATAAAAAATTTAATATGGGAGAGTGTTTGGAGAAGAGATTTATAACGTGCCTTATTTTAAGATTCAAGTGGATGCAAAACAGGAAACTAGGTGTTCTAGGGATGGAAAGAAATCCCAACCTAGATAAAAGCTTTGACTTTTGATAAAAGCAGTTTGGATTCTTGTGGGTGATTTTAGGTTTTGGCACATGTGACTAAGTTGTCAAACTGATGACTTGGTAAACATGTATGGATTATCCTGCCCTTGGGATTATCCTCATGAATATGTAGGATTATTTGGGAGTACATTTTAAAATAAACCTATATATATATATACTAAAGAGAGAGGTTAGAGAGTCAGCATGGATTTAACTACAGGAAGACTGGGTTTATTAATTTTATGACATTAATTAGCAGCTGTTTTTATAACTATACTAAACACTACTACAGAACATACAAATTTTTCTCTTCAAATAGCATATAACACGTTTTTGTTGTGATTGAAATAGCTTTTGTTTACTCTGATCTTTGGAAAAGGAAGAGTTAAAGGAAGTAGGAATAAATAAAGGGAAGTGGTAGATGAGGTGAACTAAATGAGATCTGATGGCCTACTTTAGAACACATTGGTTACCTGTGATCCTTGAATGGATGATTAAACTGTCATGAGAGAGAAGTTCAATAAAAAGCCCTAAAGGGGTAAGAAATTAGGACAAAGATACATTTTGTTTAATGGGATGAGCTGGCTTTGAGGACACCTCTATTGGGTCTATACTGCAACATCAATTATAATTGGCTTTGGGTAAGCCAAGTAAATTCTGAGGGTCTCTGGTCTCTTATTGGTGGTATTATCTACTTTGTGAATTTACTGAAAGGATTAAAGTGTAGATTAAATTCCAATGGCCTATTCAAGACATGCCATTATAGTCACAGCCAATGTTTTTAGGGGGGAAAAATGTTTTGTTACAACAGATAGTGTATAACTTTGATCTCAATAGAAACAAGCATTTTAAGCTTTACTTAATAATTTTAATGTAGTTCTTAATAAAATGCTATGAGGTATTGAAGTGATGACTTTGTATCAGACATACTGATATTGACAGGAGAGAAATTTTTCCTCATATAAAAAAATTTTTCCTCATACAAAAAAATTTTTCCTCATTGTGAATGTAACAAATGTTTTAAAAAAGACCCTTAATTTTTTGTACCAGTTTTCCTTTTCTGACAGGAAAGAATTAGAGTTTGAGGCACAGTTGAAGCCTACTGATCAAGATCTGGAGATGATCTTATTTTAGAACATTATCAGTATTCTTACTGAGAATAGAATTTTAATTTTATACCCATCATGTTTTCTTCACATCTTAATGGAACACCAATAAGCAGTTAACACTATTTTAAAAATGTGTACATAATTAATTCAATGAATATGGTGACCTACTTGCCAATTGTTTTCTGTCAGTCAGAACTAGAAGAATGAATAATCTTGTGCGGAATATTCAATTTTCAAAATTCTAAAATGTAGGTATGCTCATACTATGACACTAAAATAGGGACATCAGAGGTCTTGGGTCATTGTCTTGCTTTACCATTTCTCCTTTCAGAATACTACATACACACTATAAACAAGATGTGAAAAAAATTCTCTTTGATGTGAATAGAAGCTGAACATTTTTATTTACTCCAGCATTCATTTCAACTCGTTTTCCTTCATTTTTAATGTTTCAGTGTCCAGAAATGGAAAGGGAAATTATAGACTTTTATAGTTGGCTGTGAGTATGGAATCTAATTTTATAGATAATGAAGAAGCATGGAGAGATGACATGACTATCACTCTCAAAAGCTCAGATGCAAAGGCTTGAGGTGGAACTCAAGCCATCTGGCTCTCTTATCAATGTGTTTTCTATATGTAGTCTCCTTAGTCTTAGTAAGCACACTTTAATAATTAGAATGAATTCAACATCGGCAGTTAAGACAATGTGCTGCAATATTAACCAAGACTAGAGTTCTCTCCTTGAAAGAGAATTTCTCACCACTTAGTGTGTTGGCTGCTAGACAGTTGCCACATTTAGCAGGTTCTGAAGCAGATTCAAACATCTCCATTTCAGAAAAAAACCCATTAGGGCTCTGAAAATGGCCTTTGAATACAGTCATCTTAGACAGTGTATCTTTCTGTAAATAGGTATTCCTTCAGATCTCATCTTTAGGGCAATGTTGAGCCTACTACACTTCACTGGAAAGGAGGGTGCTATCCCTGACTTTTCAGTCAAATTCTGTTGATTCTCCAATTCACCCTCTTATTGTTCCCCATTTTCTCTAGAGACTTTAATTTATTGTAAAGGACTTCTAGTTCTCCCGTCTGCCTTCAGAATGAATGAAAGCTTTCCAAGAAGCCACATTATTGTATCTGCCTAACACAGGGTCGAGCACATAATAAATGTTCACTGAATTGAAAAAATGTTGATCAGTTTAGCATCTTGAAACAAGATGCATAAGTATGCATACAGCTATTTTCAGATCTATTTCTGAAATAAGAGTCTTAAAGATGGCCTTCAGAATTAATCATTCATATGATAGTACAAGGGTTTATGCTGAAAAGTTGCATAAGAATTTAATGTTTTGTTTGAGGAACTCAGTTTCCTCCCTTTTTCATGCTCACTTAGTTTTGAACTGATTTAATGAAAGTTTCAAATTGGAGATTAAAACAAAGAAGGAAGTATGGAGTCCTAAATTTTTCCTTTTGACTTAAATGTTTAAGTCAGATGAGTAATTTTAAAATCATATTCAATGGATCAATGAAGTACCTGTTTCAGTGCCTGACTGAGAATTATATGCACGGAAATAAATAAATGGGAGCAAGAGACAGAGGTTTCTTTGTAAGAAACATGTCTGGAGCAAGGCAATTCTCTTGGCAGTTCACAGAAGGGCTGACTTTTCCTCTCTAGTTTTATACTTTAGACAGAAATTCTGACTGACAGTAAAGGTCACACTTTAAGGGATAGCTTTTCCCCTTAATGTTTAATTTTCAGATTGTATTGCTGTTTGATGTGTGAGTTTTTCTTTTTTTTTATATGTTGACAACTAAATTGAAGCTAAAAACTTAAAGTTTCACTAAATGGAAACCTTATGAAAGTTTTCATTAATGGTAGTAAATGGTCACCCAATTGCCTTTATATTTCATGAGCATTTTTTATGAGCAACTCCAAGAAACGTTTAAGTGTGTTATATATACTTAGAAAATATGCTTAAATTTTGTGCAAAAGATGATTCCCTATTTTGTTTCTCTTTTGTAGCTAACTGTATAAACTCAAATTATAAATGTACAGTGAGTCTCAAAATTATTCCCACTAACTTAGATAGTAGGTAAGGAAAATGTAGCACCTATTTCTTAATAGCTCTTCTGACCTTCCTCATGAATTCTACCCTGCTAATTGGTAGAGATGTCTCAGAATTGCCAGGGGAACTACTGTTATCACTTCACGTTTATATATCTGTGTTTGGTAAACATCTAGACTATTCAAGATTTGGATTAAGATTAGTAAAATGTTTACTTTGGAATGATCATCTCTTTCTTAAAATTATTATTCATCAGAATTTAAATCCCCCCTTTTCTTTTCTTGCCCAATATGGTAAATCATTAAGGCCATTTTATTATATTCTTGTAGTAGTAGAGGAGGACAAGTGAAAAGATATGGGGGTGTCTTCTGAATATTCTCTGGGTACAGTTGTGGAATAGTTAGGCTAGGCTGCTCCTGGATTAGTTATTCATCTGTGACTTCATCTGGTTGGTTGGACTTAAATTTAGTGATGGCCACGATGGAACCAACCAATAGCCTTCAGTCTTGAAGTTCTTAATGATAGCAGCCAAATCATCTAGACTCCAAGCCCTTGTAAGGCATGGGCAATGTGGGTTCTCCTGGGCCCCCTCACCTACAATGGAAAGCCAGAAGCATGGATACATTCCTATTTATATAGAAGTTTTTGAAGACTAATATAAATTAGTTAAAGAGGTTATTTATGTAGAAAGTCAGAAGAGAAAAAAATATTACTGTATAATAAAAGACACAAAGTACTTTTTTGGGAGTAGAATCTAGAGTTGGAAGAGACATTAGAAAGTATGGAGTTTACCATCAGCATTTATTTAGAAACAGGCTTAAAGAGTTTCCTTGAACTTGTGAAAATGTGTTATTTAGGTTTGATTCTAATTTTTATCTAATCTTCTAGAGTTTCTGCTTGTCCCATGATACAACATTGCTTTTTCTGTAAGTGCAAATTTCTATGAAGTATCCTAAATAGATGCAGACTGGAAGATGTCAAACTACATGCTGATGTTTATCTTTTTATTCACTCTTTGATCTAAATTAGTTAAATAAGTATGTATAGTACAAATGTGATTCTGTGTGGTACAGATTTGAATCTCATCTTCTTAAGTTGGTCATGTGACCCTGGCCATGAGATATTCCAGAACTTTACTTTCTTTGTCTGTAAGAAAGGAATATTAATACTCACCTTGCTGATGTTTGTAAGTTAGAGGATTGTAGTTTTTCCCTGACACAGTTTAGGTAATGCCACTACTATTACTGTTGGTATTTCTTGAATATTTATGGTTTCTGAGTGTTTCTTTTAAGGTCCAAAATCTTAAAGAGGAGGAAGAAAGTAAGAAAGGAAGAGTTAAGAAAAGATACAACAATGCAGTGTTACATTACAACAATTAAAAAAGCATCCAGTGTACATTTTGTACTTATAGCACATCTCAATTTGACACTAAATTTTCATTGGAAAAGACACAGACCCAGACTTCTATAAAATATTTTATAATGCTCTTTGTTATTTTTTTTAACATTTGCTTCCTGTTTAGAATAAAAATCAAATCCTTATCAGATTTGATGATTATGATAAAAAATGTTATCACAAGAATCACCATATAATGTTACCATTATGTTTATAATGCAGTTAATTCAGGAATATTAAATAATCTACTCTTTAAACTAAGGAAGAGCTATAAAACACCCATAAGGAAATTTGGTGAGAGAAATAATAAATAATGATTCAGAAAGTTAGCTTCCATTTTGTCATCAATATTTTTTGTATGGAAAGCAAAAAGATCAGTGAGGTAGTTAGATTTCCCAAAAGTGTTTTCAAGACAAATTTGTCCATCTAGGTAAAACTGCTGATAAACCTTTCTCTCTACTCTTAATCTTCAGGACTCCTACAAACACTGTATCTGCACAAATGCTATTGCTGATTCAAGCTAAAGTATGGGAATTCTGCTAAAAGAAATAACCAGCCCAAGAAAAAAATTCAAAAGGTGTCCATGAAAATGATAAATATGATATTTTTGAATGGTAACTACACATAAATGAGTAGATTGAGTAATCCAAAAAGAGTTGCTTTCAACTTTAAAGACATAATTATCTTGGTAAGTAGCTTCATTATGACATCAGGGAGACCTGTGCACTTCTACAGTTTCCTAGTATGTGGAGGTATTGACATCCTTAAAAGTGAAGGTGGAGTGAGATTTCACCATAGTTTTTTTTTTTTTCTAAGATAGCAGGGAATTATAACTGGAAATGCTTCCAATTAGAACTTATGCCTTCTCCATTACCAGCCCTTCTCCACCACCATCAATTTGAAGAAACTGTTATCCTGGGAATTGAACTAATGATACAGATAATGAGTAAAATTTCTTTTTGCAATAGTTGACTTCTCAGGCTGTCTGAAATACTTAGGGATGAATTTAAAAATATGCCTGTCCATGGAAAATTATACATGATTGTTAAGATAATCTTAAAAAGACAATAAAAGAAATCAAATTCTTGGATTAGAAACTTTATATTGTTAAGATGTCAATTCTTCCAAATTGATCTAAGAATAACATAAATGGAGGTTCAGAGGATTTCTTTGTAGAAATTAGAAATCTGATTCATTGTGTGTGTGCGTGTGTGAAATATAAAGGACCAGAATTGATAAAATAATTCTTAAAAAGAAAAATAATTTTGGAGTACTTCTATTTCTAATTTCAAGCCTTACTTCAAAGATCCATAATTAAGACAATGTAGTCTTGGTGCAAAAATGGACAAATACATCAATGAAATGAAATAAAGAGTTCAGAAATCAATACTTACAGTCAATTGATTTTTGATGACAGTGCCAAGATAAAATTTGATATGGGTAATACTCTCAGGACATAGTGCTAAGACACCTGGATATTCAAATGGGAAAAAAAAATGAGCCTTGATTCCTACTCACTTTGTACATAAAAATAAACTCAAAGTAGACCACAGATATATAGTAAAATATTTAAACATGAAACTTCCAGGAGAAAACAGAGAATGCTTTTCAAGATTTGAGAACAGATTTTTTAGGTAAACTATAACCCTATCCATAAAAGTTGATAAATTTGACTTTATTAAAGTCAAGAATTTCTGCTCTTCCAAAAATACTGCCAAGAAAATAAGAAAAGCCAAAGACAAAAGAAAATGCCTTATATGTATATGTCAGGACTTACTTATATTAAGGTCTTGCATTCAGAATATACAAAGAATTCTTGCAACTCAAAAATAATAAAATGACAATAATAAGGTGGGCAATAAGATTTAATTGGACACTTACCAAATATACATGTACATGGAAACGATGGCTAATAAGGACATGACTACCAGTCTAGTCAAAATTATAAGAAACTGATGATATCACTATTGGAAATAAAGCAAATAAAGCTCTCAAACACTACAGCTGGAAATGTAAAATATTATAGCTACTTTGGAAAACAGTTTCTTATAAAATTAAACATATACTTCCATATGACTGTGGTTTGTGTATGTACTTTAGAGGAATGGAAACCCAAGTCCACAAAAAGACTGGTACACTAATGGTCACAGTAACTTCATTCATAACAACCCCAAACTGGAAACAACCTAATTCATATATGAGTGGACAATTTGTGTAGTATTTATAGAATTTACTTAGCAATAAAAAATAAATTACTTATACATGCAACAGCAGTGGTGAATTTCAAAAACACCTGAGCAAAGGAAGTCAGACACAAAAGAATATGCATCATATAATTTTCTTTTCTATATCCTAGCTATAAATTAGTGATAGTTCATAAAGCTTACTCCCCCTCATTTGTTTTCTCTTGTTTTGATGTTTTCCAGTTATAAATTATATGACCTTTAGGCAAAATATTGGAAATACAGAAATGTTTTAAGTTTATACACAGTACAACTTAAATACATAATCATGACTAATAATTCTGGTAGGTTTTCCAGTCAATTTTGACTTGTGTTTAAGTATAGCTCAAGAAAACTCTTCAAAATTAAGCAATTAAAGTAAATGGAAGTGGTGAATAAGAGTCTGTCAGGAACTTACCTGAGGATCAGGCTGAGGGAAGAGCAAATATTTCAATTTGGTTTTAGAACAGAAATAGCATTTTGAAGAATAGAGCATAATAAAAAAAGCAGTATATGATAAAAGAAAAATATGGAGGCATTAAAATATAATAAAATATGAATAATTTAATGGTTATACTGGTCCTGAGGAATCAATTAAAATTCTGTATGCCAGTTTCCTTGTTTATGTATCGGGGATAGTTATATTTACCTGTTAAATTTTCTATAAAATTGATTGTTTAGATAATCCATTTTCAAATACTTTGAACTCTTCAAAGGAAAGGCAGCTGAAATGTACAGCATAATTGAGATATCAGGTTTTTGTGACTTTTGCTATCCATTATGATTATATGCACTATAATATTTTTCTGAGTCATTTCTATAAAAAAAGAAAATGTATTTCAAGTGTTTAGTAAATACTTCTTTTATTGTATAGATTTTCATTCACAATGAAAAGCTACTAGAAAACCATGCTTTTTCTAGATTAAATGGAAAGATACTAACTTAGCTTTTTAATATAAGTGTTTTTGGACTTCTGACTATGATAGTATGTCTGACAATTATTTTTTAAGATTTATTTATTTATGCATACAAGAACTGGGGTACAGGCCAGACATGCAGGGGGTGAGTGGATTCACCAGAGACAGAATGGGGGGGCAGAACAGGCAGACAGAACTGAAATACACTGCTGAAGGGAACGGCGGGTGAGACAGGAGAGGTCTGCCACACCATGTGGGTCACCTCCCTGGAAAGGGATTGAACTTGTGCTGCAGTGGTTGCAGAGAGCTTCATAGTACTGCAACTGAATGCCTTGTAGTACCAAGGAGGGCCGTAGCAATGATTTTACAGAGATAATTTTTAATTTAAATCATTACTACTTTGGCTATTTCAAAATCAGTTTATATAATTCAAATACCATTCTTTAGTGTCTAAAAACAACTCATTATTGTGTATTCAAAAATATAAACTAATCAGTTGTAGACAGTAGAAAACAGTTTAGAGCAAGTGTTAAAAAGACAGCACTTACACTTCTGATAGTCTGCTTCTCAGATTAAGAAAAAAATCTAAAAGCAATGGAACAAAGAGAAATGTTGACAACCAATCTGCTTAAGTATCCATATGAATACCTGACTCATTATAATCTTGAATTTCTCATATTTTATATGATGAACATAAAAACATCTTGTTAGTTCCCATGTCATACAAAATCATATAGGGTTATATACAAATTTAAGGCTGTATTCTTATCTTCACATGGGCTAAATAAAAATCTACTTATTTAGACTTACATGGGAATAGTTTATCATTTTGCAAGTGGAATTTTATAGTTTTATGAAATAGTTTTAATTTTTAAGGGATTTGTAACTCAGTTGTTTCATGTGTACAAAGTGAACTGAAGTGTCCAAGATACATCACAGTTGTTACTGTCTTCAAATAAAATTAAACAGACTGTGGTGTGGGATAAAGAAAACACTGTGGCATGGGCCTGTAGGTGCTGGGCCATCAGTGTCCCAGTTGACATATAACACTTAAATTTCAAAACTGGTACTTTCTTGAAGTTTTATATATTTGTTCCATGACAAGTAGGGGATACAGGGCTTTTTGATAAGATTAGGATTGTCAAAACCTAGGGTCTCTCTTTTTCAGATGCACTAGGGAGCCATCCCTTTGATGTCTTGCTACATTTTTGCAGGTGTACATACTCAGTGGTACATTCTATGCCTTGTGAAAAATGTTAAATTGATGGTAGAAGGGCGCTTAGATTCAGACTGTACCCATCAGGATTTGTGGTCTACTGTGACCATAAGTCATATTTCTTTGAACTGTAACTGCCCGGAAGGGTTGCAGTCTGTAGTTAGCACAAAGGCTTCAGATATAAACTGGCTGGGGCCCTTCTTCCTTCCAGTATTGCATGAACAGCACACATTGCTGCCCTCTATGGAGCCAGTCCTCCACTCTCGATTCTCTTTCCACTGCATGAGGAGATCTCTCAGTATGGCTGCTTCTCAAAGGCACTATTCTTCTCCCATCCTCTTCTAGGACTCCCAGAAAAATCTCCTTTGAAGGATTTAATATTTTGAAAATGAGTGAAAAAGACTTTGTAGATTATTTTGCTTTCTGCCTGGTCAAGATATCTATGGAAAGGAATTACCAAGGTATGATTACCAATTGGGACAAGGGACAGGAGAAACTGAAGTGTGCAGGGAACACAATAATATCTCAAAACCCCTCAGTACACAAGTATTAAGGGTAAATAATAGGCTATGATGGTTATGATCTGACACTCCTCTCACTTACAAGGAGGAAGGATCATTTTTTTTTTTTTTCCCGCTAGGCCATTTATCTTGGACTTGAGGAGGACTGTCTATGAGAAATGGGGAGGAGAAAAGACGACATGTGAACAGCTGTACAGGAAGTTTAAAAGGAAGGAAGGAGACTACTAGGCTGAGAAGATTCCTAGAAGAGAGGAGTCCTGAAGAAGGGGGGCACCAGATATGGCAGCAAGTTATTAAAGAGCTGCAGAAGAGTATCCTTTACAATGTCTGCTGTCTTTGTTGTTGCAATTCCTCATCCGTCCCCAACCCCTACCCTGCCCCACAACCTTCTCAAGAGACTAAGTAAAGACTCTGTTGCTTTCATAGACTTTTTGGAGGGGGTGATATTTATATTTTTTCAGGCTATGACAATGTACAAAGACTGTCTTCCAGTTGGCATAGTATAGCTGGAGCATATAGTTAACCTGCATCATCACCAGGGAATGTACTGTAAATGGCAGTCATGGAGGGAAAGTCAATGATAGGCCACTATACCTGTGAAAATGGGTACAATTTAAAAAATGGATAATTTCAAGTGTTTGTTAGGATATGGAATGCTCATTCACTGATAGTAGTCTATAAATTTGTAAACCCACTTTGGAAAACTATTTGACAGTAGCTATTAAAGAAGAACATATCTATACATGATTAGCAATTAAACTCCTAGGTGGATGCCCAGCTTAATGAATATTTATGTGCATCAAAGAGTATATACTATCCAAACTGTGATTATAATTCATAAGTAAATTGTATATTCAAGAATGGAAACCCACATAATGATGATCATAAACCATTTACAAATACACACTGCTGTAGAACTAATTCTTATGAACAGAATATTGAGTGAAACTAGTCAGAAGCAGAACAGTTGATAATCATTATATACGTAAGCATGCAAAAACAGATCAGGAAAATATCAGTGGGATTACACTTCAGTATGGTGGTTACCCTTAGGGAAGGGTTCATGACAGAAAGAAGTACAAAGGGGCTTCTGAAATCTTGATAATGTTCTATTTCTTTATATGACTGCTGGCTACATGGGTGTGTTCAATTTGTGAAAATACAGTAAGCAGTGTAGTTATATTTAGTTTTCACTGTATTACAGTAAAAACTAAAAAGCAATGGGTTTAAATTTATCTACATGTCATATACTGGCTTTTTTTCCCCCTTTTTACAGTGAGGCAATATTGGTTTAAAACATTGTCTGTGTTTCAGAGGTATAGGATTACCCCTTTCAGGTGTTGTTACTAAATTACACCCACCAACAAAGCATCCACTTTTGTGAATTGCTATTAATTTGATTTATCTGATCCTTTTTTTGAGTCTCTATATTCCACACATACGTGGTATTTCATATTTGTCTTTCTCCTTATTTTTCTTAACTTAATTCCTTCCAATTCCATCCATATTGTTTCAAATGGCAAGAGTTTATCTTTTTAATAGCTGAGTAGTTTTCCGTTATAAATATATCTCATATCTTCCTACTCCATTCATCTGTGTCTTAAACATTTCGGTTGTTTCCACAGTTTGGCCACTATAAAAATGTTGCAGTGAATATAGGAGCACATATTTCCCTTGAAATTAGTGTTTTTATATTTTTGGGTAGACACCTAGGAATGGAATTGCTGGGCCATATGATAGATCCATTATTTATATTTTGAGAAACTTCCATACTATTTTCCAAAGGTGCTGGAAGTCCATATTCTCAGCAACAGTTTAAGAGGGCTCCCTTTTTGTGCATCCCCACCTATACTTGTTTCTATTATTTTGGATATGGTCTATAGGTGCGAGGTGGTATCTCATTGTGATTTTGATTTACATTTTCCTGATGATAAGTGATGATGAGCATTTTTTTTTTCAATGTGCCAATTGGTCATCTATATGTGTTCTTTGGAGAAATATCTATTGTTATTCTCACTCCTTTTGATTTTCTTTGTGATTCAGCTTTGGCGATTAGTTCTCTCTTGATATAGTATAAGAGGCAATATGATACAGTGTAGTATTATTCTGAGGATTGGAATTTGCTGGTTTTTCATCTTCCCATTATGTGGTTTCTAAATAACAATGTTACAAAGCTTCAACTTTTCCAGTAAATGGTGCTGTGTCAGGGAGAACTATTCTGTAGTTCTGGATCTTCATGAGTATATGTGGAGTGCTGTGAGGATCCGGTGTGTCTTGGGGTGATAAGTGTGGTCTGTTGAAATGAGTTTGCTTTTAATGAATTCAGATGAGCGACTAAATGTCAATCAACATTTATAGAGTGTTTATTTTGTGCCAGGCCTTGCTCAAGGCAGAGCTTTATTGGAGGGAGAGAAAAATCTGGTATAAATTACAAGAGTCCAGTTGTCTAAAGGAGAGCTGGGGAGTATTGACATTTTATGTTAATATAAATTTTAGATAAAGATTTCTTAAGTTGGATGGCCTAGCTGACAAATTCTGTCCATTTTGTGTGTGTATGTGTGTTTTGAACCTTCAAAGTAGGTAGTATTGTGTCCCATGGAGGAGAAAACAAGGTCACAGAAAGTTAAAGTAATTTTTCCAGTGTCATACATCTAATAAGGGTTCTAACCAGAATCTGATCCTAGATTTGGCTCCAGAGTCTAGCTTGTTATCAGTCAATCTATGCTGTCAGAGTAATGGTGTAGCGGCAGGATGGGGGTGGCACTGGAGGTAGGTTCGGGATGGTTCTGGGCAGATGGGTCAAGGAAGGAGAGTCTTGGAGCCCTCGGTGGCTTTTCATACTTTATTTAGTAGAGATGGCCAGGTACATGGCAGGCATGGGTGCCAGGGGGCCGGGGGGCTGGCAGGCCTCCCAGCCCCCGGCGCATCTCACCCTCTCGGCTGCTTCTTCTCTCTCTGCTGCTGCTGTCGGGCCTGTTGGTTCTTTCAGTTCTGTCTGTTGGTGCTCGCAGTTCTGGCGCCCTCATGACGCCGCCCATTTATGCCCGTGTCCAACACAGGTGCGCCCACTTGCGCATGCCCACCCTGGAATGCTCGCAGCACCTCAGGTGTCCATAATCAGTGGTGGGAGGGTGGAAATACCTGATCAACCTTTACCCTACAAATGGTTACTTATTCATATATGTGTCATTAAATTCAAGCAGGACAGAGCAGAATGGTCCAGCCACAGTAGAAAGGCAGAAATGTTTGAATGTTAAATATTAATCTAGATAGTAAACGATGTCTAGATCAAGGAATGTCTGTTACCGGAAGGTTTCAAACAAAATTCAAGTTTACAATAAAAGTTTAAAAATAGTTTCTTACAAAGAAGAAATGGCTCCATCCTGAAAACTGGGTCCCTATTAACATAAAAGAGTAATGTAAAAGTCTTCTATTTTATTTTAAGTGTTTCTAACTAATATTCTGAAATAATATACTTAAGTTGCCATAAAATTCCTTTTTACATCCTTTAGTAAAATAAAAGCATTCTTTTTCTCATCAACCAACATTTAAAATGCATTTCTTTCATATTACTGGGATTTTATATGCCTGTTTAAATACCATGTGGAAATAATCAAGTCTCATTATGAACCCAAAAGCAATTCAATGCCTATTTCAAAGCAGTTTATTCACTTAATATTAGCAACTATGTACTTTTAAGCCACTAGTTTAAGTTTTTAAGTCCTCTTGTTTTAATTTTGAGTACACTTCTTTGATGTAAGTTAATTACTTTGGCAGGATTTGGGGTTTTCACCACTGGGAACTAGCCCTCACTGCACCAGGTGGCATGGAAGATGTCTGGGAGGAAGGCTTACTGTTTCCTGGCAGATGATTAGCTTAATGTCTTTCCTTCTGGGGCTTTCATGAACTTTTTCTGATCATTCAGGCTTAGACTGGGGAGTTATTTCAGTTTCATAGAGATTAATGCAGACTCTCCATTAGCCTTATTCCCTCCTAAAGTCTTGTAAGAGGAAATCTGGTTGATTTTCCTTGACCACATATGTTGAGTTTGGGCCTCACTGCAACCTCCAACTCACTTTCTTCACTCACTCCTGACCCTGATGTTAGGTGAAGAGACTCTAACCCCTGGGAAAGGTGACAGTGATGAAGGAAAACCAGGAAACCTCTCAGGTCACTCCAAGGCCATGAGGGCCTAAGTAAGGATCCTGAGAAGATCTGGAATCACCTGGGAAGTGAAGTATTACTTGATGAATAGATAGCAATGAACTAAGTGTGAGACACTTCAGAACAGAAAACCTCACAGTACCTCTTGAAAAAAAATAACTGAATTATGTCATATATTGTTTTTGAAGCAAATGACTGCCTGATTTACAGCAGGGGGAAGGCTTACCTGCCCCAGACACTGACTTCAGTTTTAGTGTGAAGACCACTGTAGTGCTCTTCATTGACAAAACTCTTGACCTGCACTGTCAGTGTGAGCCTCTCTTCATTTTCTGTGTCCTCCGTGTGTAAGCCAGCTCCTTGTCTCCAGACAAATGTTTTGTTAAACAAAAAACTGAGCCTTGCTGAACTAGAACAAAGAAAATATGGTTTATTTGGGATTTAGGACTGTAGCTCCAAAACCACAGAAACAAGAAGTCTTTTACTGGTGTTTTTAAGCCCTCCCCACTGGGTGGGAAGGGCTTATAGAAAAAGATCACCATAGTTCACATTCAGGTTTACTATGCAAATTAGACTAGATGTCAGTCAACTTCATATGGTGCAATAATATGTAAAGTGGGTGAAGAATTAGTCACACTATGATTGGCTGAGTTTCAATCCCCAGAGGTCTGTGGCAGGTGGACTTTGTTTGAATTTCTTCATTGAGGTAGAAGTGTCTATTTATTTCCCAATATGTCCTTGGTGCATTGGACATGCCTGGGGCTGGACCTTCAATAGTTTACTAATTCTGTTTTGGTTTTATCCAGAGTAAGATGGCTCTGACTTTTTTCATTCCTTCCTTTCATACTTCTCTCCCTCCTTGTCAGTTTGTAACATTTCCCTGGACACCCATCCTAATGCTGTCTCTTCCAGCAAGCTGGCTTTTCATGTTGTTTGTATATCACTCTGCAGACTCTGGAAACATTTAACTTTATCCTGCCCACTGAATGGTATTTTAGGAACTGGGTCTCATTTTGAAACCTAAAGATGCCATAAATGAACAATCGAGAAAGAACATTTCAAAAGACAGTATTGGGACATGTGAATCTTTTAAGGAATAAGATTTCTAAGTAAAGAAAAAATAGCTGCTCCATGTCCCCCACCCCACCCCCATTATAAGAGCAATTCATTATCCCTGCAGAAGATTTAGGAAAATCTGGGGAAAATGATACTATCTAAAATCTGCATGTTTATTCAGCACTAGGAGTAGAGTGGTAAACAAGTTAGATGATGGCACTACTCTTGTAGATCTTATATTCTAATAAGTTAAAAAGGGAAGAAGGAAGTAGTTAAAGTTAGTAAGTTATTCGAGGAAATAATATAATATTAAGGAAGAAAAAAGTGATGGTTGTGGGGTCCACTTAAGAAAGTACTTAAGTCTGAATAGGCAGCATTTTAAATGATCTGAATAAGAAGGGGGAGCCTCGAAAAGACCTGGTGGTAAAGCATTCAGACAGAGGGGAAAGGAGGCATGAAGATCCTGAATGGACTAGATGTATTTGAAAACAGAAAGGAGGAGGGGGGCGGAGGGAGGGGAGAGCAAAGACAAGGAGGAGGGCATAAAGAGCACAAGGGTCTGAGGTGATGGTGCACAGGTGAAATGGTGGTTGGAACTCACTGGGGACTACAAATGTTGTCAAATACAATTAAATAAATCATTAAATAAATCTAATGAGAAATGTAAAAAAAAAAAAAAAAAAGAAAGGCAGCCAGTGTATGTACTGTAGTTAAATGAAGTGAGCTGGGGTGAGGATTAGTGGAGGAGATATGAAAGACAGACAAGAGCAAGGTCATAAACACTTGTAGGTGATGGTAATTAGTGCCATTCTTAATCTAAGTGCAATAGAAAAAAGCCTTTGGAGAGTTTAAGCAGGAAATAACGTTATGCAATTTGAGCTGTAACATATCATTCAGTTGTGGTGTGGATAATGGATTACATGGGAGAAGAGTGGAACAATTAGGAAGTTATTTCTGTATTTCAGGCATAAGATGATTTGGCTTTGATGTTAGTAGTGAAAGGGAAAAGGATGGATGTAGAATACATTTTGGAAGGACAGCTGATAGGAATTGTGATGGATTGGATGTGCAAGATGAGGGGAAAATATGGAAAGAGTGAAATCAAGAATGAGCAACTAGATGAGTAATCATAAAATTTACTGAGATGAAATATCTCATTCCTCACAATAGCCTGTTGAAGTGTTCTATTATCCCACTTATCCTATATAAACCCTCTATTTATCCTATTATTTATATCCCTATTTGTAACCAGTATTTCTCCTTTATTATTATTCCTTTATCTTTTCTAACCCAAAAAGGAAAATTAAACCTTAGGTCTATAGGGTAATTTGGCCCTGACATGCAATTAGAAAGCAGTGAGCAGAGATATAAGTCAATTCTGCCTGAATCCAGGGTTCATACCTTAATCACTGCTATAAGATTACTTTCAGTTATGTTGTTGACATTTTATTTCCTTTCAGCTTTAAAATGTTTTTCCAAATTTTAAGTAGACCCATGACATAAAATTTTATGAATTACTTTTTCCTCAATTAAACAATTCCACTCCTACGTATCTACCCAAAGGACACAAAAACCTTAATTCAAAAGGACATCTGCACCCCTATGTTTATTGCAGCACTATTTACAATAGGTAAGCTACGGAACTCAATGCCCAAAAATAATGACTGGATCAAGAAGTTGTGGTATATATACATAATGGAATATTAATCAGCAATCAAAAAGGATAAACTCATGCCATTTGCATCAACATGGGTGGAGCTAGAAGGGATTATTCTCAGTAAAATAAACCAGAAAGAAAAAGAAAAAATATTGAATGACTTCACTTATAGGAGGAATGTAGGGAACAGGGGGAAAAAAGTAACTATAATAAAGTAAACATCAAAATCATCAGGCAACTACAGATCAGAGACATTCTGTAGGGGAGGAGGAGGGAGAAGACTCAGGACAGGGGTGAGAAGAACACAAGGGACTGGTGGTGGTGCATGGGTGAACTGGTGGCGGGAATTTCACAGGGAAATCATACATTATACAAATATGAAGGATGATATAATAAATATCCATTAAAATTTAGAAAGTAAAGAAACTATGGTTAGTTTTGTATTAAAAAAACCTATGGAACTGCATATCTAATATCTATTAAAATATGATAGTAAAGTTATCAAACATTCTTCATAACATCTTACCTTCAATGCAAACTATTATTAAGAGAATAAGTCTTTGAGAACTTGTATATGAGGAAAAGAGAGGTAAATGTTTTCCTTAAAGTGAGTCGGGGAGGAATGAGAAGAATAAATAAATATCTTGGATTAACTCTTTCGCTAAGATTTTTACTTGAATATAATTTTGAAAAATCTGTGCTTTTACATAAAGCATCTTATTGCACACTTTTATTTATTGGCAAACTATTTTAAGAATTGTTTAATTTTATTCTTCAAAATTACCTCCAAACTTTAGTACCTTTTAAGAAAAATCTTTGGAATTCAGTTCTGGGGAGTGGAGTAGTTCACCCATTTTTAGTAACTAGTTTGGAACTGCAATATGTTCTCTGCTTCATTGTTTTACTCTGTATTCTTTGGAGTCAAGTAACAGAGACCCAGTCAAGCTAGTTTAAGTTATAGTAGCAACAATAATAATAGCTCTCTTAGACTGGGTTACCTAGAAAGAAGAGTTTAAAGAAAGCAGGGATTTTGAAATCGGGTTTAATTGGGAGATACAAACCCAAGGCAGCCAGAGTAGAGAAAAAGGGAAACTATAAAGAATGAATCAGTGGGGTATACTGCATTATCATTTTGGCTCCTGCTTCATGTGACAGACGCAGCAGATTTTCTAGGGAGTGCTCCAGACATGTGGTGTGGAGAAACTGTTCCTAGAGCAATGCAGGAATGTGCAAAGGAGGGGGTTACCTGCCTGCCTCCTCTCCTCATGCTTTCTCATTGATCTGAGTTTGCTCCCCATGGGTTGACTTTCTTTTAATTTCAAGCTGCATCATGAGGCATCTTCAGTGAGTGCTCAGGGAGTTTTGTGAAGCTGCCAGAGGTGGGGTGGGGGGGGGAGCTATACTCCCAGCAATGGGGGCTGTCTGGCAGGAAGGATAGAAGGAGAATCTGAAAATTTGTGTCTGGTGTAGCAAAATGGAATTGGGCAGAGAGGTATACTTGGATTATTTTATTGAAACCTCATGAAAACCTTATGTAGCAGCTATTATATGGCTTAATTTACAAATGGAAAATTTCCTGTGGGAAGATAAACCCTAGAATTTATACCTGAACCAGCATACTTTCTCTAGAAAGTACTCTAGAAAAATCTCAGTAGCAGGCTCTGATGATCATACTTGTATGTGCCAGCCCTGGAATAGTCTTTGTCTTTTCTATGTATAAAATGACTTAAAATTCAAAGTCCTTGAAAAGAGTATCTGATTGGTCAAATATAAGTGATATGCCAAGCATGTCAACCTATAAAATAGAAATTACTCATTAACAGTCTCCAGTGAGACCTAGATTCACTTTCCCAACAGGATGGCACATATTAGGGCAGATAGCTACCTGGGAAGATAGTAGGATGTTATAATGCATAATGGAATGCATATTTGGTAGAAAAAATTTGGCAAATATTTCCCATCCCTGTTCATTTTTTCTCTTGGTTCATCATTTGCTGACTAGTCTGTAAGTGGGCTATTTTATAAAGTTGTGGTCAGTTTTAATGCATTTCAAAGTAAAACATAAATGACTTTTCAATTATCTTCTATTTTGAATTATTTATGCCACTACTTCCCTCTTTGTGCTCATTCTAGATCTGATCATGGAAAAATGACTATAATATAACCATTTATCAAACAAAACTTTGGCACTGTATTTCTTCATTTGCAAACACTTCTGTCAGCATCAGTCTTTTATTTACTACTGTCACAAGTACTATAGTAGATAGAGAAGTAAGGGTAGATGTGATTATTGCTTTCTAGGTGCTTAAAATCAAATATAGGAAACATAACACAAAATATATAATATAAATATATAACTAAAGGTATGCATATGCACACAAAGGTAGCATGGTTGAGAACACAGCTTGTGCTAATGAGAAAGGAGCTACTGTACAATATGTAATTGAAATCTTGAAAGAATGTATTTGATCTGGGAAAGAGATGAATAGTGGTGTGGCAACTAGTTGATCTATATTCAGGCTATGTTAACCTAAATTACAACTTTTGCTGACCATTTATTTCAAAAGATAGGGCAGAGATTGATCTAAAATATTATCAGTTATTCTGTGTGTCGTGTAAAGATTTTGTCCCAAAATAATTCCCTTTGGCCACAGTCCAGCCAGGAAGCCAGGCAGGGGCGGAGCCACAAGGCTGTCATGTGTAAATGGCAAGGGTAGCCAGCCTTGTCTACTGTTATCTTTCCACTGCTAATGTCATGATATGCCTCTGGTAGCATAAATAACTTTATTACTAAGCTGTACAGCAGAGAAAGTTATTAATATTGTATGAATTGCATTCTATTCATTTTTTTTTTCTCTAAAGGGGCAAGATCTCACTATATTCTGGAAAATGTATCCTTAAAACTGCTGACTAGCAATGTATTGAATGAACTGAATTAAGAAACCCCATTGCGGCTGGAAATTTTGATTGGTGGCTTATTTTAATAAGTTCAGGTTTGCTTCTAAGATGCTCGTTTTCTTTAGAAATTCAATTGATTGAGGCAGCCTAACTCTCAGCAGTAACTACAAGAAATTAGATTTTACTGTGAAGTATAAACAGGCTTGCGATTGATGATATGACACTCTGAGCATTATCAAGAGGCTACTGGGCTGCTTTGTTGTGGGTGGTAATTGACACTGAAAGCTTCTGAAAATTGAGGTTTGCAGGAGCAGGCCCAAGTCAATGATGTTTTGTTTCATCTGAGGTATTTGAATAAGACATTGGTTGGCATGTTCTAATACCATGTTACGAAGCCCAAGTTTAGGAAGATATTAAATTCCTCAAAACAGCAAAAGTTAGAAAGGATAAAAATAAACCTGACATCCAGATCAATGTGATTACTCTTTGAGGAACAGAGGAAGAAAGGCGTCTATAGATACCGTAGACTGAGCTTTGTTTGAAATGGGTTTATTTCCATGGGCCGTTAATAACCCATGTTTAATGTTCTCCTTTTTTTGATGGTTAAAGATGGACAGTCTATTCTATTCTATTCTGTTCTGTTGGTTTAAGAATATTTTTAAAAATTCAGTCTTTTTTTCCTCAGAAGTTCACAACATTTTTAACTTTTATTCCCCCAATGACAAGAAATACCTGGTTTGTGACATTGACTTGCATAACTCAGGGGGTTCCCAGTGCGTGTGCAGTTCTTGGCTCAGAATTAACAGAGAACAGACTGACATTCTTGTCTCCTGCTATCTAAACATCACTGTTTATTATTGGTCTCAAACTCCTGCAGCACACTTCCAACAGATGGTGACCTACAAAGTATTTTAATACCTGCCTGGGACCTGCCACATGACCATGCTATCTGGCCCACCATGAATGTATCCCTACTTTTCTCTATGCTTTGTTTTCCTTATTCTTAGGCCCCTTCCAATTTTAAAATTCTACATGCACTGTCCTACAGCATTAATGAAACCAAACGGAGGCTTTAGATCATGCAACATGAGAAATTGCCACTTACTGACATTTTCTCTACAGTAAATATCTAGTCACCTTCCAACATCAACATTTCCCCATTCCTTTACCTCTGGTAACCACTATTCTGTGTCACAGGCTAAGATCTTGTTTTTGTTTCATTTGTTTGACTGCTTTTTTTCCCTTATATTCCATAAATGAGTAAAATCAGATGATATTTGTTGTTCTCATTCTGACTTATATCACTTACCATTATTCTCTTAAGGTCGTTCCATGTTATGGAAAATGGCAAGATTTCATTTTTTTTTATGGTTGATTAAGTAGTCCATTGTGTATATATATCACATCTTCTTCATCCATTCAGCTCATCTGTCACAAGGGCATTTGGGTTGGTCCCATTTCTTGGCAATTGTGAGTGGTACTGCAATTAATATAGGGGTACATATCTTTTCAAACTAGGGTTTCATATTCTTCAGGTAAATCCCCAGAAGTGGGATTACTGGTACATATGGTAATTCTATTTTTGAGGAATCTCCATACTGTTTTGCATAGTGGTTGTACCAATTTATATTCACACTAATAGTAAAGAAGGGTTCCTTTGTCTCCACACCCTCACCAGCACTTATTATTTCTTGACTTTCTGATAATAGCCATTCTAACAAAATCCTATACCTCTAGATCATAACCAAATCCTATACCACTAGATCATAGACAATGTTGTAAACCAATGATATGTATGTGTAATATTTGTTATTATATTAGTGTTATGTATAATACTATACATACAAAACATTAGAACCTTGTTAAATGTTACAGTTTTTACAACACCCAATTTTGAATTTGATAGTGGCACAGGAATATGACTTCATTATTCTCACTGGTATTCAGTAAGTGTTATAGTTATTCCCTTGAAAATATTCTTTCTTTTTTGTCCATCTTGGATCTATCATCCATTAATGCATAATTACATACTATGCTATAAATTTCAGTATGCTATAACTATGAAATTTACCTTTGCTATCCAATCCAGTCATCAGAGCACTAGCCTGTATATTCCACAAGAGCATGGCCTTTGGTTTGGTTTGATCACATGCTGAGAGCCTCGCACAAAGAAGACATCTAGTAATAAAACTTT
The DNA here is from genome assembly GCA_019455555.1 of Galemys pyrenaicus. NCBI lineage: Eukaryota > Metazoa > Chordata > Mammalia > Eulipotyphla > Talpidae > Galemys > Galemys pyrenaicus. The sequence continues at coordinate 3,870,744 of JAGFMF010011771.1, read as the reverse complement.
TATAGTAATGACTTAATATACATAGAAATGGTGTCTTTTAGTTTTGTATTATTACATTCTTTAGGTCTACATATGAAAGAATACAACAATAAATTTTAGCACAAAAGAAAAGATGCTACTGTGTGACCTATCCTAGAATGGAAGTTGGGTGCCTGGATATAGGGGCATACTAAAGACCTAACTGTCAGGTTTTCATCTTAATCTCTTATTCCTGATTTGTTCCAGCCTTTTCCATGAGGTGATTCATGGTCAGAGGGAACACCTCAATTCACATTTCAGTTCTATATTAGAGAGAGACTACCATCTTCCTTAGTTTCAGTCTGACTTGAGTTTTTTACCCATTCCAATTGTCAGAGGATAGGGTCAGGGCACAGGAAGTCTTCTATCAAGGATGTGTTAGTTCATGTTTAAAAGTGGATGTTTTAAGAGGATGTTTCTTAAACATTTCTTGTAACTTGAATTAATTTGTCAATCTTTTGATGTAAAGAGAAGACTTTTCATTGTTTTGGTCTAGGAAAATGATTTGAACTCTGTTTTCTTCTTGAAATAATCAGACCCTTCATGCATCATACTTTATAACTGCCATTTCAATAAAATGGAACAAAAATTTAAAGACAAAATTTGACTGATGTTGACAGCACTCTCTCTCTCTGCACATGTGTGTGTGAGAGAGATATTTATCTCATTTATTTCCTCCCCATACTTTCAGGATGTATCTCATAAAAATAAAGCCTTCATTTCTGTTGCATTCATTTAATGTTTAATATTTAATGAAACTGCAGGCTTACAATAACTAGTAAAACTGGCATTAAAGGTCTGGGAATAAATGCAATAGACTCTCAATTGGTATTCAACTCAAAAAAGGCAACTGAAGTATGCAGACATCCTGAGAGATGTCAGTGTGCCACAGCGTAGTGTGCCTTCAGTGCCAGCCGGTATCGTTAGGAAGGGAATGAAGAACATCTGTTGCTGTGGCAATTTCAGTTTAACAAAATAATATCTCTGCCTTTGAGTTGAGTCTTCTGTGTGTGTAGGCACAGACATGGCTATATAAAAATATACAACGCAGAATATGATATTTCATAATAAACATCTGCATTATTAGAGTAAAGAGGAGAAAGTCACTAATTCTGCCCAAGGTTAGGAGGGCAGTTAGAGCTGCTTCTCTAAGAACAGCAATAGGGAGAAGAGAAATGGCAAGGAACAAAGCAGAGAAAGCAAGTGAAAAGAACAATACAGAGCTTATTACCAACAACACAGAGCTTATTACCACTTCTAGAGTCCCAAACAATGAAAAACTAAAGAAATGCCATAATAATTTGTAAAAATTGTGGAATATGTTAATGTTTGCATTTAACAAATTAAAACTACTAACACAAAAAGTGTTACTCACAGGAAATCACAGGAGTTATTTTAAAAAGCCATCCAAACAGTGTAGGCCAGGGATGGGCCATGTTAAACGCTGCTTTACAAACAGTTGAATGATAAATATCCTGCCAGTGAATTTATGTGACTGTATGCATAAAATTATTTGGAGATAATGCCAAAAATCTATATTTGAAGTGCTTATAAATGTTCTAACACAGTCAAATCACTTTCCTTCATGCATGGCTCCTTGCTTATGAGCACCTGGAGTCTGGTATATTAAGGTGACTACAAACTGAAAGTGATTGGGGATGGGTATGTAGGGCATGTTTTAAAGAACTACATTAGCCAAGCAATAAAGGATATGAGAGACAAATCATGCAGGACCTTACAGTCATGTTCAAAAATATGCAATAAAGGCAATATTTTCCCTCTCAGAAAAAAAGTGATTAGCAGTCACAAACCTATATTTTCCCATTCCTTACCTCATTCTCCTGTAAGACTGTGATCCTCTCTTAAAAACAGAAGTGTTCAGAATTAAGATCCAAATTATTATATATTCATCAGATTGGATAATAAAATACTGAAAAATGTCCTTAGTCGAGTAACTTGGGATATAGAATGATATGGCCCAAAGGTAAAATTCTGGCTTAGGTTGAATATGAAAAATGTTCAAGAAAATACTAAGTTTTGCACAAATTCTGATCTAGATAAAGTATCCTAGAATCTCACAGTTTCTGCTGTTCTACAAGTCTCCACCATCATCATTCACTCTGACATAATCTACAAGGGATTTGGCTAGCAATGTTTCTCCCTGTGGCACTGTGTCTTTACCCTAGCAGGTATGACTTGTGATGATAGATGTCATAAACATATACAGACAGCATGTACATAAAAAGGTTGTGGTGTCTCAGGGAAAAAAAATTAGGCAGAGTGATGGTAGCTGTCAGGGAATGTGATGATCAAGACTATTTCCTTAAACTTGTTAATAACTCCACATTTTAAAGGGAAAAGATATATACTTTTAGAATCATCAGAGAGAATAACCTTTAATTGAAGGAAGTATATCTGACAGTAAGTTATAGATGGATTTCTAAGAAGGACAAATACTGCTATAATGAGTACCCATAAACTGGAAAAAATCATGAGGTAGTTGACAGTTTTTCAAGCATTAAAACTTTCCTTTTAGTTTTGAGTCATAGAGTTTGATTCTTTCAGGCTTGACCAAGCACTGACAGTGCTAACATGTTGACTCTCAACACGACTGACTGATGGATTAAAGAAGATTTAAAAATATACTTGAAATTTTTAGGAGTCATGGAAATGCAACAATGTTTGAAAATTTTTAAATTAATTTATCTTAGTTAATTTTATTTTCCACACAAATGTAAGATTAATTTGTATGATTAAATGATAATGGGGTTTTGCAATTTAATTACTTATCAGTAACAACAAAATTTCAAAAGCTAGTGCAAAATGATAGACAGGACAAAGGTAATGAAATGTGAAGGTTAGACTTTGACATCTTTGTACTAATGATTAGACTCAGATTCATTGGTCCTCAGTGTTTGACTTTAATAGATGCAGCTGTGAGCTGAAATTTGTAGAACCTGTCCCTATTTACAACTTGTCGATTTTTGAGGTTAAAATTTCTACATTTGTCCCATTATAAAAGAGAGAATGTCTCTGTTCTGTTTATGAATGGATTGTGAATAGAATAGAATGACATGAATAGAATTCCACCTTTTCTAAGTTGTTGTTTTGAATAAGAGAAACTTTACAATTGTTATATGTGTTACTACTAGCATTTATCAGTGCTGATTTACATATATTAAGTCTGTTTTTAGATGATGGTGGTAGTTCAAAAAGGCAGTATTTTTTTGGTATGACCTACAATGAGAAATTTATTATATATCAATTCATGTAAATTTATAATATAAACCTAATATTTATATAACATCTCTATACAAATTATATACACATATGAAACAAAAATCTCATAAAACAAACTGCTTTCATAACTACTAGTACTGCTCTCTGACAGAAACCTATAGCATATACAGGGTTCCCAAATCAGTGTGTCAATACTATCGTGGATGCCCAACCCCATAAAATTCCATAAAAAAATATTTTGCCAGTCAGCAAAAGTGATTCCCTCATCAGACATCTCATGGAATCACTGTCAGGTCATGGGACCCTAGGGGAATACCACAGGAATGAGTCTCAGAAATTTCCAGGGGCATCTAGTCAATCTTAGGGGATGGAAAGATGTAGAGTGAAGCATCCTAAAGGGGAGGAATAGAAAGTGGAACCTGGGGGATAAGAGGTTGGTGGTCACTGTCTAGCATTACAGGCCTAGCCAGTCCTAAACACTTAAGGAATTAATACCAATGCATGGGGGGAAAGGTGTGTGCCAACAACATTGCCCTACAAATATTAACAGAATAATCTATTCTATTACTTCACAATTTAAAGAATATCTTATGACTTCCTAGGTTGGCAATCCCCAATCTGCCTTTATGTCTCTCCATTTGGGGTCCTGGGAGAGAGATTTGATTAACTGGATTTTAATGATGTGTGTATGCCTGTACTAATCCACTGGGGACAAAGAATAGGAAATAGGATCCTACAGAAAAAACATGGCCATTTTCTGTTCCAAATTTTCTACATAAAAGAGGTTAATTCCAGCAGGTTGGTGTCCTATGAGATAGGTATCCATCCACCTTAGATATCACCTACCAGAGATTTAAATATTCTTGGGATTTTGGACCCCAGTCCTAAGATTTGCAAGGGCTGTACACCAGGGGATATAGACAAATAGAAAGTGTTATCTGATTTACTGGAGGAGAATCCAGAAAGAGAAGGATGAGTGATTACTCAGGGTTTCATAGAAAGTCCACAGAAGATACAATGTTAAATCTGTAATTTCTTACACCTAGGGCATGACACCATATTGTGTGTCCAACATAATGGATTCAGAAATTTTATTGGCATCAAAACTGTTTTATGTCATTCCTTCATAAAAAAGCCTACATAATCCTAGTTAATAAGATGCTTTTAAAAGAGTTATGTTCACTTCTACATATCTTATGTAGTATTTTAATGTTTGATCATTTGCTCTGGTACTCATGTAAGTTCAGCAGTCTGTAATTTTCTGTGACACTACTTTTTCCTTTTTTATTAGATAGGGAAAGCATTTCCCTTCTTTTATCTTTCAGAGGTTTTTTGTGTGTCCTATATAATTCCTCAGAAATATTGAATAGTGGCTCCATAGTGACAGCAGTAAAGCAATTTGTGAGCCTTCAAAAAGATGCTGTACAAGTAAAATTATTACTGTGTGCTAACCAAGTAACATATGACACCTAATATATTTTAAAATGATCCTCATGTCTATAACTCTACCTTTTCCAGAATTATGTCTATAAAAGTATATATTTAAAATGTGAAACAGACATTGGTCAAACTGGAGGAAAAATAGTTATGCTTTTTACTTTTAGTTTAGAGCCCATGGGGTTATGACCATGGGCATTTTGGAGAGTATTCATTGCTATTGGTTGAGAATATTAATAGCCCCACACTGAGTTTTCTTTTATCCACTCTGGGTCTTTGTCAGAGTCCTGGTATAAATACTTCCTAGTAAATAGCTAAAACCCACAAGAGTCCCCACCCACTCTAAATCATTATTTTGACCACCTTACACTTAATGACTATCCCATAAGATATTTATAATGAAAGGTAATGCTTTATAAGTGTGTGTGCATATGTGTGTTTCAGAACTTATGTTTTAATTCAGGATATAGATGACTGCTATTTTTAGAAAAAGAAGTGTCCAAAAGAGAAATATATGTAAGGAACTCAACTAGTGCTCAGGAAGGAACTGAGCTGAAGGTAGCAACTTTGTTTTTGTCAGAAGTTAGTATCTGGTTGTCATCATCATCATCATAGAGAAGTATTTGATTTCTGCTTCAAAAGTCTGAGCAGTTTTTAACTCTCCTTTCACTTTTTCCCCCACAACCTGGCTTTCTATACAAAGGGTTTCAAACTGATTCACTATTTTCTAAAATTTACTGGATTTAATTTTTCCCTTGGTTACCAAAAGGATAGCAATTTATATACTGGTTGCCTGCTAAGCCACCTATCTTCCAACAAAATCCCTTCTCTTGGTTTTTTCAAAAATGAACTCAAGTTGCTTCATAAAACTGTAATTCAATATTACTAGCAACTGAAAAACTGAGAGTACTGAGTAAGCTTTATTCTACCAAGATGAGGGTCAAAAACTCAAAGGATACTTAAAGGGTCTAGTGTTCCTTCAGTAAAACGTTTTCCCCTCACAGGCCTTGCTTGTTGCAGCTTAACAGTGGTCTGCAAGAATGTTCTGTTGATTTTCTAGTTTTGTCTGTAAAGTTTGTTGTTGTCTTTTTTTTCCACATTTAAATTTAGCATAGAAACAATGTAAACCTGTACAAGGAAGACTTAAGACTGGATGAAATTGGTAGGAGCAGAGCCCAGATGTCTGGGGACCACATACTATTTCGCTCACCCAATTTACTATAAATATCCCATTAGATTCAGGGGCAAAGTTACTACTTTCTGAGAACAGTTTCTTATAAAGAACAAGCTATGAGAGTTTGGTCTTTCACTGACATGTATTAGATGGTTCCCAGGATGGAATCCCTTAGGAAGCCATTACATCCAGGTTGAGCTATCAACAAACCATTCCCTGTATTTGGTCTAATTAAACTAGACACATTAGTTTGAAGAGGGCTATCAAGCTGAGATGCTGACAAGCCAGAATTTATGCTGCTGGCACAAATGATCTGAGGACAGTTGATGTAAGTAGTGCTGACATAAACAGCTTGAGAACCTCGAGAACAGCTTCTAGAGGTACTTTCCCACTATCTTCCAGTAAATTAACTTGAGTATTTTCTGGGCTGAGAGTTGAAACATCTACATACTAAGATTCAGTCACCTAATATGAACAATTAACCTATTGATTTTTAAAAATCACTTATTTCGATCATGGCAAAAACAAATTAAGTTATGACTTCTTTTAAAGTTCAGTATTAGATGAGGACTGCAGTACTAATTATCATTGTACTAGAGGAACAGTTTGCAGGGTTCTTAAGGTGACTAAAGTTAATCTAGTTTGGGGTAAAAATGTATGCATAATTAATATTGCATAAAATAAGGTACAATGAAAACCAGATTTCCCGCTAAGATGACTTTTGAATTACTGAGTTAACTATTGCTACTGTTGATAATTTTGTAGAGGAATGTGATGAAAGCTATGGAGAACTGCACATACATGCAGCATAATACACACATATTTTAAGGATTTAAGATTTCCTAAAGTCACTTATGAACCACTAGTTCCATTACATGATCAGAGATGGCATTTCTACATACATTTAGGGTGCTTTTTCTCATTAATATGCTTAGTAGATCATCTTACTAGATGATATCTTCATCCATAGTATCTTTAATAGTAACAATTTTATAATTATTAAAAATAATGATAATGAAGGACTTTGTGAGTTAATAAGACCTACCAGCTATTGGAGGTGCATTAATTCAAGCCCTCCAAGAAGTTATGCCAACATAGAATTAGATATGCCAAATACATTGGGAGGAATGCCCATGAATTATGAAGGAGGGGGAAGTGGAAGTTGACAGATGAGCCTCAGATCTGGTGCTTGCTAAAGCAGAGAGTAAAGGAAGTACTGAGTAAGAATCTAGACTCTAATGTATTTCTAGAAAGTCCCAGGGGCAATCAACACAAGCATCATCATCAAACAACACCTTTCTATTTAGGGTAGAGCCTACAATATTCACTAAAATCCCATAGGAACCATGATAATATCCAGCGTCTCTCTCAGCTTGTGGTCTCAGTGGGATGAAGTCCTGAGATTGTTGTCCAGTTTCTGATTCCCTTCCCACCCCCAACCACTCCATCACCATGTAGGCTACTGTGGTCCTTTTCTCTCACTCTACAAAAGACACTTGGAGGATTTCCTTTCCTTAACAGTCGAGCAGACCATAGACTATACTCTTCTGGGTCTATGTTCTCCATGGAAGAGAGTTGCATTAGGAATACATTCAGTGGAAAAGGGAGAGGAGTTTTAAGAGAATAAAGTGGCAGGAACAGGGTTGGGAGAGCTACTCTGGGGGAGAAAATGAACTGCTCTTAGGACTTAAGGGATTTTAGATAATTCATTCACTTATCAACAAACAAGAATGAGGCAGTTAATATGAATCATACACTTTTCTAGGTCCTTAGGACATAACAGTGAACAAAACAAAAATTCATGTCCTTTTTGTTGTTTCCAATCTAGTAAGGAAACACAAATTTGCATATAAGCAATAAAGAAGAGGCTTAACTAAATTATACTAGATAAATGTATCACATATAAAATGCAACTTTTAAACTTGGGTTTCAGCAGGAATTTCTCATCTGTTATTACCAGAAGCAGAAGTCTCTTCTCTGCTTTCTTAACCCCTGTTAAATTCTTTCCTTTGGCTTCCTGCTTCTTCCCCTGGGAAGAAAACACTTCCTTTGGAGAAATTCATCAAGTATAATTTCTAGGAAGTCACTGACAGAAAGAGATGACCCTGACTGTATTATTTAGTTAATACCTTTGATTTCTGAAAGCCTACTTTTATCACCACATCTTAATAAATGTCCTAAAACCGTTCAGAAAATACATTTAATATATAATTGGCTAAAGCCAAATTAAAACACCTAGTCTTTAATTCTAAATTCAATGGAATAAGGCTACTGAGATAGACATGGCATGAAGAAAGAAAGCCAAAAGTCTCACTGATTATGATCTAAAATCCACAGATATCCTCAGGAATAAATAGGGGATGAGACAATTAAAAGTACCCAACTGTGAGGAAGTCAGGCACTCCAATTCTCCTTTTGCTACATTAAACAATACAGTCACAATCTAGTGACAGGAGGAGAGTGACAGGAGAAGAAAGCCAAGTAAGAAATAAGAAATAAAAAATAAATAAGTGTGGTCATAATTAAACCCTGACCCCATTATAGAGTCTGGTCCTACAGCATTTGAACATACACAATTCCAGCTTGATTTAATGGAAGTTTTTTGGGGGTGTGTGTGGGAGGGTGGTGGAAAGAACTTTTTAAAATTTGTTTTAAAGATTTATTTATGCATACAAGCACTGGGGTACAGGCCAGAGGTGTGGGGGGGTGAGAGGATTCACCACAGAGAGCAGGGAGCAGAACAGGCAGATCAACAGAAGTACACTGCTGAGGGGAGCAGTGGGCACAGCAGGAGAGGTCTGCCACGCATGGGTCCCCTCCCTAGCCAGGGGCAGGGATCGAACTTGTGCTGCAGTGGCTGTGGTTTGCTTCATAGTGCGTTGCCCAACCCACTGCGCCACCGGGGAGGCACGTGGAAAGGACTTTTTAAGGTTTTATGGGTTCATCTTTTTAGGAAAAAATAAAAAAAACTGTCGATTTATATTTAAACTTAATATAGTTTAAAAGGGAATATCAATGAATCATCAAAATACTCCTCCACCCCAAATCCAGACCTGGACATAGATTCTATTTTTAAACTTCTTAAATTAAAAAAGCAAAAATTACTTAGTAGCTGTGGGCAGTTGAAATTTTAATGAAACTTGATGAAGCCTACAATCAATTAAAGACAATGTAGGTCACAACCAGAAATAATTCACAGCATGTATGGAAACAGCCCTCATCCCTGTTATGACTAACATGAAGAGCAGTTCACACAATCTTCACTCCTCCCTACTGCTGCATCTACATTCTGCTGTTGTGAGGCTGCTTTCTCTGATGTGCCCAAGACAATGACTGCATCAGTTCTACCCAGGCTCACCCTTCACACTCTGCACCTTTGGCTTCTCACTCTCTCAGAATTTTTCTTCTTTTTTTGTCTTACTTGAGTCCTTCATCTGGTCTCTCAACACACTGCTTTGCTGACTTTTCTTCTTTTTCTAACATCTTAACTAAAGACAAATCCCCAAATCTAGTCTTTATTTCTTTTCTCTTCCATATCATTCACTCCATAATTTCCATTGCTATGTGTGGGTTAAGTGTTGAATTTTTCCTGAAGAATCAGATCTGACTACACAGATAGCTGCTAGATATTTAAAAGTGAATGACCCCATGTATATCGACTTAGAAAGCTGAATAAGAAACTCACTTTCTTCTCCTTTTCCTGCTCTTCCTGTATTTTCTTTTTTATAAAAAAATATTTATTTATTTATGCATACAAGCACTGGGGTACAAGCCAGAGGTGTGGGGGGGGTGAGAGGATTCACCACAGACAGAGCGGGGAGCAGAATAGGCAGATCAACAGAAGTACACTGCTGAGGGGAGCAGCGGGCA
>JAGFMF010011771.1:3827095-3860849 GCA_019455555.1 Galemys pyrenaicus | reverse complement strand
CCCCTCCCTGGCCGGCAGCAGGGATCGAACTCGTGCTGCAGTGGTTGCGGTTTGCTTCATAGTGTGTTGCTTAACCCACTGCGCCACCAGGGAGGCCCTCTTCCTGTATTTTCAATACTCCTTTTATAATCATTCAGTCTTTTGGGTCAGAAAACTTAATCAACTTTATCTTCTAATACTCTTCTCATTTCCTACATTTAATCACTAATTTAATCAAATCTAGTCTACTTTGATAATTTTGAATTTCCACTCCCAATGGAAATTTTCCATACTTAGGCCCATATAAGAATTTCTCTCTGGATTATTATAATAGACTTTTGACTGGAATTCCTTTTTCTTTTTCCTTTTCTTTCTTTCATGACTGCCAATCTATTTCTTATTATGTATCAACATTGTTCTAGAGCTTAGAAAACAAAAGCGAGAGTTGACAGTCATGGTCCTTTTTTGAGTTGCTGATAATGTGGTGGGGAAGAAGGAAGTGCCTGATATATTCTGTAACCTCTGAGGAGCATTAGACATATGAACACAGTTCAAGATAGCCAAGAAAGAGGACAATGTATCTTTTTTTTGGAGCAAGTAGTAGGCAGGGTGAGTTCATAGAGGCTTAATAGGAAGAAATATTTATTTCTATAAAACAAATATATTGAAATCAAAAGAAAAAAAAGAGAAGGGCTTAACAGAGAAGTGACTGTGGGATGGAACTTGGGTATGGGAAAGATTGCCCCTGATAGAGAGGGATGGAGAAGGGCATTATGGGCCAAGGTGGTGGGACAAAAATGATGCATATTTAGTAATCTGGTATCACTGAATACAGTGGTGGCAGAAGGTCCAAGATGCTGGGTTGGGTTGGGTTGGGCCAGACCATAAAGTACCCCCAAATGAAGTATGTGGTTTGTTTTGTTTTATAGATAGTTTGGTACTATTGGTTTCACTTCCCACAACTAACTACATGCCAACTAACTAAATGTTGATAGAATCAACAAAGTAATACTTGAATCGAATACACTTTCTCTAATTCCATTAACACTGTCTTATTTCTACCTATTCTTGGGTGACCCTAGAGCAGTTTTCCTTTTTAAGAATGAGAACCTCTATATTCAGTCCTTATTTTTCAATGACTTTTTCCCTTTTGTTTTCTCAACTCCCAGTGGAAGTTGATCTATGTGCAAATTTTCTAGAATACAATCCATAGATATATATATATATACACATAATTTTTTTCATTAAATTTAAGTTCTGTGAGAAATCATCCTGTCCAGAAATTTTACTTGCTTGTTATTTTTGGCTAGAAAATAGATATTTTCACACTGGTTCAACTTCATATAAGTAGCCTATCATTTCTGTCACATATTTATGCATGAAGAGGGATATAATGAAAGGGAGAGCACACCAGTCACTGAACCAGGAAGTGAATGGTGAACAAAGACCTTGCCTTGAGCTCCACCTGTTCAGGAGAGTATCCCTCATCTCCTCTGTGGATTCCACACTGCTCTGGCACTTGAAATGCTCTACCTAGGCAGATTAATTCAAATTCAGGGCTGTTAATATCCTCTGTTGCCCTGAATAAAATAAATGGAAGTACAGAATAATCTTTTGTCATCCCCTTACCCCCTTTATATTATATCTGTTAATATATTAACTTGTATGGCAAAAGGGACTTTGTGGGTTTGATTACAGGTCTGGACCTTGAGATCCACCAGGAAATTACCTTGGATTTTCTTAATGATCCCAGTCTAATCAATGAGCTCTTAAAAGAGGAAAGCCTTTCCTAACTAAAGTCAGAAAGATGTTGTAGAAAAGGAAGAAAAGAGATTCAAAGCCTAAACAGGTCTCAAATGGTTGCTACTAGTTTTGAAGATGGATAAATAATGTCCAGTTTCAGATACCATTTGGCGTTTGGAAACTTTTGTCTCACTATTTATTATGCAGAATCAAAGTAGGCCAATCTGAGCAAAGGGAACATCCCTAATTTTTGGAAGATTTTTAAAACAAGTTGTCATTATGCCTTACCCACATAATTGCATTAACAGAGTTACTGATGATCTCCCTGTTTCCTATCTTTATTTCTACATTTTACATTCTATTCTCTGAGTTTGCTGTTTATAGTACAAATTTCCATCAAAGTTTGAAAACTTCGATGTACTTCTTGTTGTTTCCAGGATCAAAACTAAAATTATTTGATATAAGATAAATTTTCCTCAATTTTCCAGTCTCATCGTCCATCTGATCCAACAACAGCATATAGAATGTCTAGAAATACTTGAAATATGTTGGAGATATATAATTTGTGCATCTATCAGAAATTTTGACTTAGTAACTATGGGTCACTTGTGAGCCTGTGAAATGATTGATGCAGGTCTTCAGTCTCCTGAAATGATCTAATTCATTTTTGTAACATATACTTAGAGACTTTTTCAGGGGAGTAAGTAAGCTCCACATGATCTTTAAGATTTTCAGTTGGGTTCTTATTCTCCAAATGGTTAAGAAAAATGGTAAATCTACTGAAAGCTTAGGTACTAGATAAACAAATTTAATAGAATATATAAAATAAAAATTAATGATAATGTTTCATCAGATCAAGTATAGAACCTCATTATAAAAGATAAAAATTACAAACCAGGAACTGCAATGACTTCCCTGATATCTTTACACACTTAGTAATACTATATAGATTAAATTGGTCGATGTCTTCTTTATTGTTTGCTGTTTTATCCCTAAACCTTACTCTTTTTTTTCAACTAGAGTGAAAGTTACTTAAAAGAAGGGGCCTTTATAATACTTAAAACTGAACAAAAACAGGCACAGAAATCAATGGAATCCAATAGAAAAACCAAAAATAAACCCACAGATCTATGGACAAGTAATATTTGACAAAGGAGCAAAGAATATTCATTGGAACAAAGACAGTGTGTCCAATAAATGGTGCTGGGAAAACTGAACTGCTACATCCAAAAGAATGAAGCTAGACTATTACCTCTCACCATGCACAAAAACCAACTCAAAATGGATCAAAGACCTAGACATAAGACCTGAAACTATAAAATATATATAATAAAAGGTAGGCAACACACTACATGACCTACATCTCAGTGACATCTTTAAAGATACATCACCTAAAGCAAAGCTAGTAAAGGAGAAGATAAACAACTGGGATTACATTAAATTAAAGAACTTCTGTATAGCAAAAGAGACATTACCTCAAATGAAGAGACACCTCACTGACTGGGAAAAAAATTTTACACTCCATACAACTGATAAGGGACTGATCACAAAGATCTACATAGAACTCACATGACTCAACAAAAAGTAAACAATCCAGTCAAAAAATGGGCAGAAGAACTTAAAAGACACTTCTCCAAAGAGAAAATGCAAATAATCAACAGGCATATGAAGAAATGTTCGACATCCCTCATCATCAGGGAAATGTAAATTGAAACCACAATGAGATACCACCTTACATCAGTAAGAATGGCACATATTAAAAACAAACAAAAAAACTAACAAATAAATTTTGGCGAGGATGTGGTGAAAAAGAAACCTTCCTTCATTGCTGGTGGGAATCAAACTGGTCCAACCACTATGGGAAGCTGTATGGAGGTTCCCCAGTCTACTAAAAATGGAATTATCATATGACCCAGCGATCCCACTCCTAGGGATTTACCCAAAGGAAACAAAAACATTAATTCAAAAGAATACATACACCCCTATGTTTACTGCAACATTACTTATAATAGGTAAGACTTGGAGTCAACCCAAATGCCCAGCAATAGATGACTGGACTAAGAAAATGTATATATACACAATGGAATATTATTCAGCAGTCAAAAAGATAAACTAGCGATATTCATAGAAACATGGATGGAGTTTGATGGGATTATGGTCAGTGAAATGAGCCAAAAGGAAAAAGAATAATACCAGATGGTCTCACTCATAGGAGAAATACAGGTGAACAAGAGAAGAAAAACTAAACAAAACAAGAATGAACAGACAACTACAATCAGAAACGTTTGGAGGGGTGAGGAAGGGGTTGGGATCAGGACAGGGACAAGAGGAACACAAGGGACTGTAGTGATGGTGCACGGGTGAACTGGTGATGGAAATTCTAAGGGGATTACACCAAGAAAAGCAAGCAAACATTGTAAGAAAAATTAATTAATTAAATAAAAAGAAAAGGGGGCCTTGACTTGAAATAATGGTGATGACTATTAGTTGTTTAATTATTAGTGGTTATCAACCTCAAATGCAAGAAAAATGCACTGTTGCTAACACTATTTCATATTTAGGACAATCTCTCTCTTAAAAATCCTGGATAATGATAATACAAACTTAAACCAAATTCAGTCAATAGGTCAGGCAATTTCCAGATAAAAGAAACTTTTTTAAATGGAATGCTCTTGAAATAATGGATTCTCAAATTTGAAGATCTGAAATACTTGATTTTCCTGTTACCCAGTTGATTTATGGATTGATTAAAAAAGAAGCTGCCATTTACCTGTGACATATTTTATTAGGCTATGGGAATCAGAGTAACTTGCTTCACATTTTTATTTAACCTTTACCAGATAATTCAAATCTTCCCTTTGTCTGTTTCGCTGATTTATAAAAGGCTTTAGGAATGGTTTTATTTTGTAAGAGAACTAAAGTGCCCTCTACTGTTACTTGTCTGCCATTACAGTCAAATCTCCAAATAGAAAAATTGTCCTTATTGAAAAAGAGCAATAAATTAATTTTGATAAAATTAAAATTATGGGTTATACTTACAATAAAGGAAATTATCAATGAATAATCATTTTGAAGCACTTACATGTTTTATAATTTTATTTGCAAATAAAACCCCAAATATTTTCCTTAATCATATTTTGGTCACTTATGTTGGTAGGAATTTGTATCCCCAATTATATAATTATGTAAATAGCTGACAAGTTAATAAAATTTGAGAGGAAAAAGTGAAAATTATATTTTATAAAGAACACTTCCAACTTCTGACAATTGTTTCAATTAATTTTTATATTGCCAAATATTTTTTACTATGTGGACTAACAGCTTTTACAAAAGATGAATCAATAGATATATTTTCAATTTAAATATCCAGAAGCATAAAATAATTAAGAACCAATCATGATTGATAAAGTTTACTCTGAAAATCTATCTTGTCAGATGATTAATATTGAATAACTTAAAAATAGAAACATCTTAGACATTTACATATTTGCTGGTTTCAAAAATCTTGACTATAATCATGTATGTTACTTCTCTTCACTAAAAATTTCAAGTTAGGTCAGATTAATTTGAATCATTATTACTAATAGCATCATTAATAAATATCATTTGTAAGTCTTAATATTTCAGTTATCTCTATATATTTAGAGGTCAAACATCAGTAGAGAAATTTATTTACAAGTTTATAAATCTAATCATCACAGAAATGTTTCTCTGTTGTTCCACACTCTTTTTCATAAGACTATTACATCACCACCATGGTTTTAATATTTCCTACTTGTTAGTAGCTATTCAGATCTTTCACAAAGACACAAGTGCTGGCTGCTGGCCTTTTGGCATCTCTTAATATTTTCAGAGACCTCAACTGAACTTTCAGTCTGTTCATGGAACTTCAGAGGCTACAATAGAAAAAGCTTCTATTTGTCTTTTCACCCTTCACTTTTAAGCCCTTCCATAAGCCACTTGAAAGTACTGTACTCAGCATTTCAGGGATAGAGAAGGAAAAAAGAAAAACCTATGTTCGCTCCATAATGTTTGAGTCTTCCTTTTCATCCAGAGAAAAGAAAATTAAGCAAACATTAAAACTGGGGACAATATGGTGCAGATAACTGAAATTAATATTGGATGAGCTTCAAACACAGTTATTTGATCTTATAACAGTCATCTGAACTTCCGTATGCCAGAATTAATCAACAGAAGCAGTCATAAAAGCATATACAAAACAGGGAAAATGGCTTAGTAGTGTGGAGCAGAAGCAAAGCAGGCCTGCCAAAGAGTACTGAGCTCACACCCATAAAAATGTGTCATTACACACAGGTCCTTCTTGGGTGTCAGTTAGTCACGTCTATCTTTTCCTAAAGGCCTGAGAAGAAGAGCTGTCAGCTGACTTTCCTCACCTCACTATGTTCTAAGGAAAGAGGAATTGCTCTGTCCCTGTTTCCTGATGTCACATCTGGATCAGATCTCCAGACCTATGGGAAGACCAGTTTCTGCAGGAGCAGTTCCAGGTGAAGGTGAATGTTTTGCTACCCTCTTTAATCAGGTACTACCTCAAAGCAAGTATACAGGTAATAGCTGCTGACATAAGCTGTGGCCTCCGATAAAATCTTATTGATTATAAAAATTTGAGATGACTTCCTGAAAAACTATAAAGGGCAAATTCACTGAGATACAATTTACTTCTGATGAAATTTCCCTCAAGCTTTGGGGACAGTTGCATGGTTAGCCACAAGTCTGTAGGGTACTTTCTTAGCTAATAAACTACTACATCTGCACTGCAAATCCTCTCAATGATTTTTTTACTCTATTATATTAAAATGCCTGCTGTAGTATATACTGCTTAATTTGCTGTGGCCAATTGTCTGACCTTTGTGTTCTGGAAAACCTTTTATAATGTCAGACAAAATGTGGGTGAATCGACATCTGAAATCGATTGCAAATAAGGAAAGTTTACTATAATGCAAATTAAAATCCAAGTTTTATATGGCCTTTAAAGACATGTTTGCAGGAATATGAAAGATTAAGAAAAAATTGGGGATTGGTGGAAATTCTTTAACATCCTGAGAATCATTACAAATCTCATGGCAAAATAGGACAATTAACTGAAAAGCATATTAACAGTGGATTGCTAGGATTTGAAGAGAAGAGAACCAGTGTTGGATGCTACAGTCTATCTCCCTAGGAAGCAAGCTACTGTCTCTCAGACCTGGATTTAGGCATTTCTCCTAGAAGGCTTGATTCCTTTGAGTGAGGACCAAGGTTGGTGTGTTAGGTTTGCTGGTTGCTTCTCTGACTTTTTTTGCTTTCTGGCCCTTTCAGTAAAGAAAACTAAACTAACAAATCTGTGTGCACATATACACACACACACTTAGGAAAATACCTGCATTCCACTATACAGACAAATATATAACTATATGTGTAACATGAGCATCCCTATACACACATGTCTTAGAACTCTTGAGTTCTCACTAGTAACTCCAATAATAATTCATTCCCAAAGGGCTCCTTGCCTTCCAGTCATCATATTTGTATGCCCTTCCACAGTCAATACTCAGGCTTTCAACAATCTCAACACATTAACTCATTTGTTCAATACTTTAGTACATCTAAAATAGCTTCAGAATTGTTTTACTTATACCATTATTTAATCCACTGCGCCACCAGGGAGGACCTATAGTGAGGTGCTCTTAAAGAGACCAGAGAACATGATTAACCACCTCTGATTCATCATGGTAATTCATGCTAGTTTATATATCAAGGTAGGCAGACTTAAGGTCAATTTCATGTGCTTCAAATGTGTGATTTTAGAAATTACATCTGCTGATGCCAGTGGCACACAAAGTTCCACTGTTTTAAAACTCCAGACCCTAAAGTACTCATGTTTATCATTATAGTAAATTTTCTTTAGTTTGTGGATTAAGTTAGCATTTAAAAAATTATAGTCCTCATTGGTCTGAATCAAAAACTGAGTAATTCTTTTCATTAACTCTGGGAAAAAGTTTTATAATCTCAAGGTCAACCACATATTATAGTTGATCATTAGAATTTTATATCTCATTGATCTAGTCGAAGTCTTCTCAAAATGCAACTCAATTGATGTATACACCAACTTAGATACTCAATTTTATGTAGCTTTAAGCCAATGGACTATTTTATGAAGGCTTAGCTTTTCAATCAGGAGAGACTGCCCTCAGTGTTAGAGAAACTTCATTTCAGTATTTTTCCATTTAGCAACTTTTGTGATTATTCTTGCTGTTGATACTTTTAGTTATTTTAATGTCATCTTTTGTGCCTTATCATTTAATTATTTAAGAGCATCTCTCTTATTATGGCTATTAATCCTCTCACTGTCATGGCTTTGGAGATATTTCTCCAAATTATTATGTTTTCACATTTCACATAAAATTCTACTGATGAACTATAATATGTGATTTGGCATATTTTGACCTGAAAGTTTAATTATCTTTATTTATTTTGGCCCTTTATCATGTGACTTTTTGAAGATTTCCTCCAATCTTCAGGTCATATAATATTTCACTTTTCAAAACTATTAATTTCTTTTATCCAGCTACACTTTATTTTGCTATATAATAAGAGGTGATAATTTACATATTTTTTCCTGTTAACCAATTGCCCTAGTACTACTCATTGATATTCATTAACTATGGGTTTATAATGACATCTGTGATATACATAATTTTTATGCAGGCTCTCTTGTCCAGTTCATTACTATATTTGTCTATTCCTGAGACAAAAGTATTCCATTTTGATTACTGTAGTTTTGAAATTGTTTCTGGCAGGTTCTCTGCTGATTTCACAAGGCTTAACTAAAGGTGTTATCAAAGCTGCATTTTTTTTCTTAGAGACTCCAGGGGTGAAATTGCACCCAAGATCTTTCATTTTGTTTACAGAACTTAGGAGCATGGTGATTATAGGATTGAAGTCTTTATTTCTTTACTGAACTTCCCTGTCTCATCTATCCTCTGCTTCACAGTTCCCCTGCATCTCTCTGACACTGTTTTAACTTACATATAAAATTTTAGATCAACTTATTTAGTTCTATAAAAAGGCCACTGGACTTTTTATTGGGATGAGATTACATTTGTAAATTAACCTAGGGATAACTGACACCTTGATGCCAAGATGTGCTAGAGAAGAAGAGTCACCTTTCATATTTTCAAGGCCATTTTTGTGTCTTGTGAAGTATTATATAGTTTTCTCCATGCAGACTCTTAGCATTTATTTTGAAGTTTGTTCCTAAATATGTCAACATTTTTGTTACCAATTTAAATGGTTCTGTGCATTTATTCTATGTTTTAGTTACTATTATTTGTGTACATGAATGCTACTGATCTTTACATAATAATTTTGTATACTGCTATCTCACTTTATTGTTTGAATTCAATTTAGCATTGATTCTCTATAATTTTCCATGTGTGCTATCATGTCAACTGCAAACAGATTGGTTTTAATTTATATCTTATTACTCCTGTACCTGTTTTCTCTAGGCAAACTGTATTGATTATTTTAAGGCAATGTATGATACATTGGATACAGTGTACTTCCTAATCCTACCACCAACTTCAGTGGGACTGCCTCTACCATTTTTGCATGAAGAAAGGGAAATAGATATGCATTACTACTTTCCTGAAAGTTTTTATTAGGAATGAATGTTGAATTTTGCCAAGGTCAGTTCTCAACAGTCCTTAATGTAAGGACGTTCCCACTTCACTTTTCTAGTGACAACCACTTCGTCTTCTTAGTGGAAACCACAGGACTCATTTCTATGGGAGTAACTTTCTTTTCTTTAACTTTACCCCAAGTATAAATTTCCTAACAACATAATTTCATTTTGCCTTTTTTAATCTTTATGAAAATTGAAGTTATTTTTAAAATAAAAGCTTTCATTTTGAGGCAACTGGAAATTCACATGAAATTGTAAGAAATAACATGTAGAGCCCCAAGTCTTTATATTTTCCCTTAACGGTAGCATCTTGCAAAACTATAATACTATTATTATGATAGCGATGTTAATAAAATCAATCAACCAATCTTATTCAGCAAGATCTTTTATTTTGTTTTCCTTCCACTTCCTCATATCTGGCGGGTTCAGCCTCTTGTCTTTCTCTAATCCTCTCCTAGAAACATTTCCTTCCTGTGACTACTCCAGGTTCTGCACTTTTTCAGTCCCCTTTCTAAGAGCCAGATGGTGAAAGACTAAGTATGTTCGACTTTTTTTGTCGTCACTGTTTCATTTCCTCCTGCTGGGGGTGATGCTGGTGTACTCTATGTTTTTGTTCCCCTTTGCTCTTCTTTAGGGAGCTGTTTCAGTTCCCTCTCCTGCCTCCTGCCTCGAGTTTACATAACCATTTATTTGCTGTGATGGTTTGCAGGTACTGGGAGTTTTGTTAGAATCTGTTCTTTTCCCCTCCTAAGTGATATGAAGGTTGCAACATTTTCTGTATTGTAACAATGCTTAAGTTATGGTTCTATGAAGTTTTATTTGATGTCTTTGCTGATCTTATGGTTATGATCTTTGTGGATCTTTTGGGAATGTGATGGTGAGATTTGGAGTCAAACTACCACTATTGTTCTTCGACCTCATCTAATCTCTCTAATGACTTTAGAAATTACTATCACCCTCAGTCTTTTGAATAGGAGGAAACTGAGTCACAGAGAAGATAAGTGATACCCAAGTTGGTAAGTGGTACACCTGGGAAACGCCGATACATGTTTAATACAACTCCAGGATCGAAGAGACTGAATATTTCCATAGTTTAGATCACTTTTCTAATATACACCCACAGTAACTATTGAACTTTCTGCATGAATATGTGCAGTGACAACAGACTCATTGCTTGCCCTGCATTTGAATTCTCTAAATATGGCCAAGAATTTCTCTCTTATGTTGTATTAAATTGTGCTTCTGTAACTCTGGTCCAAGTTATACACTATGTGATTGGGATAAACAAAGTTCAAAGTTTAACCTTTGTCCTCACTCTAGTCCTTTATACTGGAAGCTATAAATGCATCCTGCTCTTCAACAATTTTTTCAAATCTTCTCTACTACATCATTCTCATTGTAGATATGTGCTACTTTTTTTCATAGCTTTACAGAAATGAAAAAAGACCTACCTTGTACAATTTGACTGACAAAAAATAGAATAGGATAATTTGCGGTCTTATTCTAGATATCACATGTATGTATGTGAACTACCAAATTACATATATAAGTATACATACGTTCAAATAGTACATATATGCATGTAAACATTACATAGCTGTATACAAAATGCTTATTACATACATATATGATACAATGGGTGTTTCTGGAATAGCATGCCACTTTGTAGATGGCAAAGGTAGTCATTAGGAAACTCCTAATCTCCCACATGTACTGATGACAAGTCACATATTCCCATGCAGTTCTTGAGCAGTTAACTATATGATGCCAAAGATTGGACTTCTTCATTTATACTCATTTGATTTTATATTTTCTAACCAGGCCCATCCTTTTGGTTTAATGAAATTTTTATTTTGACCTTTATTCATTTATTATAACACTGTTTTCTTGCTTCTTTTTAAAATGATCATAACTTCGACAATGTTATATCTTAATAAATACAAAAGTTGGCATAGGACAGGATTGAGAACTGAGTCCTGTTGCCTTTCAACTCCTCTCTGTAAACTGATGACTCTTAAAGTGGTAGTTTTAAAGATATATGAGCGGTTATCAAGCTATAATATAGCCCACCTTACTTAGCTATTTAATTTTATTAATATATACCTACCTAAAAATGTAGCCAAATCTTTGAAGATCTTACAGATAGTATGTTTAATTTTGATTTTAGGTAAGTGGGTCAAATAGTCTCCTCTTTCAACAGACTAGGTTTTCATTCTTTCCTTGTTTTTCTACCCCTACCCTCACACATTTAGCATAGAATATATTGTGATTATCCCTAGTGTAATAATGTCAAACACTTTCTGTTAGCTCTTTTTCAGTATGTACTGGTATTTTAGTTTTATCTTATTGTTTTTTGTTTTTCTTTTTCCTCTTTAGGTATAATGACATCCAATTGATCAGTTGGTAGCTTATATGCTCCCAACAATATACTGACAGATTTATTCATTGAACATAGAAAAATGACACATAGTGGAGCATAAAAGATCTTTCTATATTCTGACTCAAGATGCTGACTAAGAAGAAGCTGGATTCCCCTCTTCTGCATGAATACATAGAGTCTATAGTTATATATGGAATAATTTCTTCTTAAGAAAACCTAAAGACTGGGTGAATAATGTCTATATATCAGGAAAAAAAAAAGAAAACTACATTAAAATAGGTAGGAGAAGGTGGGATACTCTCTCACTATAAACCCCACCTTCTGACTGGCTGCCTACAACCTGGAGGGACATCAAATCATGGAGCTTCTCTAGAAGAGCCAGGTACTCAAAACCCACAGTAGGTACCCCAATCTTTAAGACTTCTAACTTCGAGAGAAATCCTTAAGCCATCTAACTTTGAATAACAAGGGAGCTTGCATTCTGAGACCCACAAAACTCTAGTGATCCAGTAAATTAAAAACTTGAACATCTGCCACAGATGCCAGCTCAGAAGCAGCTGAGCATATCCAAACTCAAAATGAATAAGGCTCAACTCTTTATGTTAAAGCACAGGTTTGAAGGGGAGGCATCTAATTTAACACATACATATAGGAACCTGCCGGAATACTCTCCTTGGAGGAGGACTGGTAGGTGCTCTTCATCTTTGTTTCTCCCTCTGCTATGATACAGAGTACCAGTATATCCCAAAAGGGAGCTTTTACATGAATCTGTGTCCCCATTTTTGTGTGCTGCTGACTCCAGATCACTGACTCTGGCGACCAGAGAAGCAAATATGCACTCCAATCCAGTGGACTATATAAGATATCTATATATCTTATATAAATATATATTTATAGGAATTTATCTCCTGCAATATTCTCCTACCAGTGCATATCCATAAAGCTTAGTACTGTGACTGCCTATGCTGTTCTAAATGGAAGATCATTTTTTTAAATCAAAGTTTTTCCTATTTGGATTTACATCAGCTCACCATTCCCAGAACAAACAAAACTACAAAGGTACTATAATTAAGTTGGTTTTAGATCAAACTCAGGGCCAACTGTATGAGCCACATTTTGTAAAGCAATGTGAGTTTCATCTAACATATCATTTTTTTAAATCAAAGTTTCTCCTATTTGGATTTACACCACTTTAAATGACTGGAGGAAACTAGAACAAGTGATGCCAAAAGTAAGAAGAAGGTGAAAGCAAAGATGAGAGTGATAATAAATGAAATAGAAACTATTACAAGACAATGGACAAGATACAGTTAACAAACCTTTAGTTAGACAGACAGACACACACACACCCCAAAAAACAAAAGAAGACTCAAATAAAGTCAAAACTGTCACAACTAATACCACAGACAAACAAAGGGTCAGAAGAGAAATATTAAGGACAACTATAAACCAAAAAATTGGGCAATTCAGACGAAATGGATAAATTCCTAGAAACATACAACTTACAAAGAACAAATCATGAAGAACTAAAAAATGATCTGAACAGACCTATTACTAGTAAGGAAATGAATCAGTAATTAACTGTCACTATTTGTAGCTGACATTTTGTTATACATAGAATACCCTAGACTCTATCAAGAAACCTGTTAGAACTAATAAATTCAGTAAAGTTACAGGGTGCAAAATAAATATACAAAACCTTTTGCATTTCTATACTCTAATAAATTAGCATTAAGAAAAGAATCCCATTTATAGTTTCACCCAAAAGAATTAACTACCTAGGAACAAATTTAACCATGGAGGCTAAAGTCATCAAGTCCTCATTCTCTTAAATATATAAAAAGTTTAATATATGTATATTATAGAAAAATGACTGAAAATGCTATGCATTAAACCAAGGAGGTGAAAGACCTGTACATTGAAAATTCTAAGATAATGATGTTGTCCCAAAGGAATTTTTGTATAGATTCAGTGCAATTCATATCAAAAGTACAATGGCATTTTTCAAATAAATAGAGCAAACAATCCTAAAACACAGCATGGAGCCATAAAAGACCCTGAATTGCCTGAGAAAGAATAAAACTGAAGGCATCATGTTTTCTGTTTCAAACCTTATCACAAGCTATAGTAATCAAAATACTACAGTGTTAACATAAAATCAAACACACAGATGAATGAAACAGAACAGAGAGCCCAGAAATAAATCCACATATGTATGGTCAATTAACTATGAAAAAGGAGTCAGGAAAAGGGAACTTTATTTAAAAAATGGTATTGTAAAAAGTGGGTACTCACAGGTCAAAAATGAAATTGGAATGCCATTTTACACCACAAAAATTAAATTAAGATGGATTTAACACTTGAATGTGAAATCTGAAACCATAAAGATACTAAAAGAAAACACAGATGTTGAGCTCTTTGACACTGGCCTTGACAATGACCTTTTATATTTGACTACAAAGGCAAAGGCAACAAAAGCAAAGGTAATTAAGTGGGGCTAAATCAATCAGAAAAACGTCTGTACAGCAGAGAAAATCATTATCAAAATGAATAGGCAAATTTCTGAAGATCATGTGTTTTATAAAGAGTTATATCCAAAATCTTTAGCATACATATAACTCAGTAACAAAGAGGAAAACTGTCTAATAGAATGAAGCTCAGAGGCTCTATATAGGCATTTTTCAAAAAAAGACATGGATAGTCACCAGTACATGAAAAGAATCAACACTGTTACGGAAATGCAATCAAAACCACAATAAGATCATCTCACACCTGTTAGCATCACATTACTAAATGGAAAAAGAAAAGAAATAACAAGGAGGATGTAGAGAAAAGGGAACCCTCATGCACTGTTGATCAGAATGTAAACTGGTTTAGCTACAAAAGAAAGCAGTATGGAGGTGCCTCAAAAAATTAAAAAAATATAACTAGTGTGATCTAATAATGTCACTTTTGGGTATCCAAAGGATACAAAATCACTATGTCAAAATACTATAACTGTAATAAAATAGCACAGAATCACACATATATTGTATCAAAGTCTTTTCTAATCTTGATAAGATACTGTATCTTTGTTACATGTAACTATTAGGAAAAACTGGGTGAAGGGTACATATTCACTGTATACTATTTTGCAACCCCATAAAATCTATAATTTTTTAAAATAAAAAGTAACAAAACCCCAAAATATCAATTTATTCCCTGTACAGTTCATTTTATGTATTAACTTGATATTAATGGATATTTGCCAAGGTTAAACATATCACAGTAACTGCCTCTAGTCATTTCCAGAATGAGTCAGGATTATAAACAAATAAACTTAAAATAGTGCAAAAGAGCTGTTCAATGAAAAGTTAGAGAGCTCATGATTAAATGAATAAAGCAACCTTATACTTACTGTAAGAAATAAAGTAACCAAACAGCATTAATTTTCAGCAAATAATAGAAATTCCCATGTCTTTTAAAAGGTAACCCTGTTAGGTTAGGAGATAAAACATCCTCTTTGTCTTTTCCATCTTACATGAACACCCACTTCCCTGTAGTCGTTCAGCGACTCAAATAATGCCAAAGGTAGGGTCCCTGGGGTCTTCTACTCACTTAGGTTTCAGGGGGATAAATCTCAGGAAGGAGGTTCAGAATCTCATTAGCCTCTTAAACAAACACTGGATCTTATTAGCCTCTAAAACAAACACTGGATCAGAGAACAACAAAAACTTTCTACTACAGGCTCTGACTCTCAGACTTGCCATAGACATCAAGTGCACTTACTTTTTAAAAAGATTCATTTTTATTTATTCATGCATACAAGAACTGGGGTGTAGATCAGAGGTGCGGGGATAAGAGAATTCACAGAGATAGAGTGGGAAGCAAAACAGGCAGATCTAGTGAAATATACTGCTTAGGGGATTAGTGGGCAAGACTGGAGAGGTCTGTTACACCACGGGTCAACTCCCGGGTGGAGATGGAACTCATACCACAGTGGCTGGTGAAAGCTTGATAGCACTAAGACTTTTACCCCTGTGCCACCAAGGAGACCCCTAGATTGCAGTTTTTAAGCACTCTATTTACTATCATAAAATTAAAAGGCAAGCAAAAGAACTACTTTAAGTTGATGCTGGTCATGAACTACCAAAAGAGAGATGATAAAATGAAAGAAAAAAAACAAAAAACCCATGAATTGCCAGTTCACAGAGACCTGAATTCAATCATTACCTTATAGGAGTTTAAACAAATTATTTCAACAAATGACTCAATCTCAGCTAAATAATGTTATGGTTACAAATACTCTCCTTTCCCATTCTATTTTTTTTGAAAGATTTATTTATTTATGCATACAAGCACTGGGGTACAGGCCAGAGGTATGGGGGTGGTGAGAGAATCCACCAGACAGAGCAGGATGCAGAACAGTATGCACACTAAGGGGAGCAGGGGGTGAGGCAAGAGAGGTCTGCTAACACTATGTGGGTCCCCTCCCTGGTTGGAGGCAGGGATCGAACTCATGCTGCAGTGGCTGTGGTTTGCTTCATAGTGCGTTGCTTAACCCACTGTGCCACCAGGGCGGGCCCTCCTTTCCCATTCTTAATCTCAATCTCAGGAGTTTACCAGAATAAAAGTTTCTCTTTGCACATCCAACACAGGTACAGTAGAGCAGTGAGGCCCAAGACAATTACTCAAGGATCCACAGAAATAAAAGGCTCCACTTTGACAAATGTTTTACAGATGCAGGAAGAATGGGAATATGGTAATTTTATGCAGGATCTTAATGCTTCCCTGGCACTTCTGTTCACTTTTCATGACCAAAGTAAGTTACATAGCTACATCTATTCTTAGGATGTGGGGAAGGATAATCCTCTCATGTCAGAAGGGAGAAGAACTAAAATATTTGTAAGAAATCTCAGTGATTACCACATTGTCCTTCTCTTTCAATTTCAGTTTCCTGCCTTGGGAGGATTGGAACAATAATTGGAACAATTATTCCTAACTTAAGAGGGTACTTGTACATACTACTTAATAGGAGCAGATCTCTGTACCACTCTGCCTAGGATGGAACTCAAATGTAAGACTTGCTTTTGTAATATTGCATACTTTTTTAAACCTATCTTGCATCAGTTCAGCTGAGAATTAATATCCATGCTTATTACTTAATTATGAGGGTTAAGTCAATTAATATAAGCAAAATGTTTAGAATAGCACCTAGTACAGAGTAAGCTAAACATTTTTTTTCTTTGTCCCTAACATGGTTTCTGGAACACAGAAAACCCTAATGAAATTTGGTGGCTATCATGATTATTATTATGACAATAAAAATCAGGTTTGCTACTACTCAGGACTGACCTATTGAATATTTACAAAATAAAAAAGAAAAGTCAGTAAAAAATATAGTTAGATTCTACCAAGGGAGCTGGAATGGATTATGCGGAATTTAAGATCCATTTAGCTAGAAGTTTAGGTAGAGGTTTAGCTAGAAGTACATGCTACAGGTACAGTCCCCACAAAACTGGAAGGTTCTTGAGGGTGAAATTATCAAATTATTTGCCACTGTTGTCCAATGCTATCATATCCCTGAGCTGGTCTGTTGTGGAAATGAGAAGATATTTATGGAGCGGAATGAAATGGAATGGCCAGCAGTACCTAACAATTCCTATTCAGCTCATAGGAGGTAAGGTAGAGATTAGTCCCTTCTGTACATTCACGTGACTGGGCCAGCAATAATACCAAAACCAAATCATTTTAAAATATAAACACATGGTTTTTGTTTGTTTGTTTGTTTTTAAGGCCTAAGTCTATGTGATGAAAGCTTCTTAGTACATCTAGAAATCCAGTTTTCCAGTGACTGAATTATACAGTGAATCCTAGATATTGTCAGATTTCCAAGTAAGAGCAATACCAAACTGCAGAAATAATTGGTTTACTTGATGGAACCTGAGTGTTAAAACAGGAAGTCCTGGGCCTCTCAGGTGGCGCAAGGGGTTGAGCACCACACTGTGGGGCTTCCATGGTCACTGCAGTATAAGTTTGATCTGTGGCCAGGGAGGGGACCCACATGGTGCAGCAGACCTCTCCTACCTCACCCCCTGCTCCCCTCAGTAGTGTATTTTGGTTGATCTGTCCTGTTCCCAACTCTGTCTTTGGTGAATATTCTCACTCCCACCCCCATGTCTCTGACCTGTACCCAGCTCTTACGTGCATAAATAAATAAAATCTTAAAAAAAAACAAAAACAAAAACAACCCAGAAGTCTTTTACTCTCTGAGCCAAAAAGAAGGATATTAGGATCATATTTGGCTTTTTGGTAACAAAACTTTTGATGAATTTAATATTGCATAGTGTTTAGTAGCCTCTCTAAGATCACAGAGTATGTTTTCAGTCAATCTGGAAATGATTTTAATTTTTTAATTCTTTAGAAGATTTTTATGATTCTTTATAAGATCATCATACTTATCTCTTTCTGACTTGTGGGTAGGCCTAGGTAATTTACTAGATAGGTGTGTTAAACTGAAGACTAAAATGTATACATTTCAAATTTTCCTAAAAGTAAATTATCTTTGAGCATGTATAAATTTGTCTTGGGGAGAACTACTATTATTTTGACCAAAATTATTATTTTGCTGTGTAGTATTGTCTCAAGCCTCTGAAGAGAGGCATTCCTTAAGAGAGGCACAGTTACTGTGACAACCAAAAATGCCTGTACACATTTCCAAATACCTTCAGGGGTCACTGTCCCCAGATGAAAACATTAGATGAAGCTTGTTAGCACATGTGACTTGGTATGTGAAGAAGTTAGGTTTTTTAGCTTTGGCTGAACATAAATGCATCCTCAAGCTGTTGTTTCAAGTTAAGGTACTTTCTTCCTAATAAAAATAAATTTTAAAAACCCTAAAACCATTCAAAAAAGACAAAAATCTAATCACAACAACTTCTAAAAGTTAAAAATAAGAAAGTTCAATTTATAGTCTAGTCATATTCTTAACTCATAGAGTGCATACATTTTTCTAGCACCTAGATTACCTGCCCATGGAGACAGGTGGTGGTATCTCAGAATTAATCTAGCAGCATCTCCTTTAGTCCTTGTATAGAAGTCTGTTAACTTTTTGATGCCTTGACTTCCTTCCCTGCAACTGAAACAATATAAAAACAGGGCATTAACTGAATGCCTTTCAACATCAGTCTTTCCTCGCTGATCTTTCATTAATGTGGTTACGTGGGAGAAGATGGCTTGAATTGGTATAAGAAGCTTTTTTAAGGTAACATTGCTTTGTGAAATAAGATAATATCTTGAAGAAAACAGGATACTTGTTTAAAAGTTAACTTGTTATGTTAACTTATGGAAGGTGAAACAATTGTTTATGACAGTTTCATAAGGATGTTCCTTAAGATGTGAGCTATTGTTGTATTTTGAGAGAAACAATTTCTTTTAGTGACTGCCTGAACAAGAGCTCTACCTGTTGATTTACAATAGGTGATATATCTTTAATTTTAAAAGATATTTAATATTTAAAACTTATTAAAGCATAACACATAGTGAGAAAAGTACACAAATTTAAATTTGTAGACTTTTCATAAAGTGACACATCTGTGTAACCAGTACTAAAACCAAGAATCAGCATATTACCAACACCCCATTAGTTCTGTCCCTTCTGTCCATTTCCAGTCGTTAGTATCCTACCCATTTCACTAACCAAATCCTAACTTCTATTACCACAGATATAGGTTAGATTTCCCTGTGTTTGAAATTAATATAAATAAAAACACATAGCATGTCCTTTTTGTCCTCACTTATTTCAATTTCCTTTATACTTGTGAGATTCACTTATAATTTCAAATGATACTGTTCATTTTCAGTTCATTCTTAGTCATTTAACATTCTGTTGAATGCATATATCACAACTATTATTAATGGGCATTTCCAGCTTGGGGTATTATAAATAGTGTTGTCATGAACATCCTTATTTATTACTTTTGAGAAAATACACATTTCTGTAGGGGTAGAAAACAAGAAAAAGGACATACAGCACAGACATACTCAGCTTAAGTAAACATCATTCAAAAATTTCTAAAGTGGTCATCCATTTTATGCTTCTTTTTGCAGTGTTCCTCCATATTTTGCCAACAGTATTTTTTCTTTTTTTTCTTTTTTTCTCTAATTTCACTCATTCTAGTAGGTGTATGTAAGCATTGAGCTGTGATTTTAATTTGCATTTACTTAGTAACTAATGAGGCTGAACTTTGCATTCATTGATTATTTGCACATCCTATTTTCATTCAAGGATGAGCACATTTTTCCCTGCTGGATTGGCTATCATCTATTTGTAGGAATTCACTATGTAGTCTGTATATAAGCTGTTTGTTAATTTGTTACAAATATCTTCTCTATACATTGTCTTTTCCTTTTCTTAAAGATGTTTTCTGATGAGCAGAAGTTCTCGATACTATTTTCCAAACATCATTTTTTCCCCTTTCTGGTCAGTGTTGTGCTGTGAACATTTAAAGAGAATTTTGCCATTCACCTCATGAAAATGGGTTTAAAATAAACTTTATCTTTGAATTTAGAGAAATGGCAGGAACAATAAAAGGACATAAGCTTAAAAAATAAAAAGTAAAGGAAATTTGGCCAACTCCAAAGTTATAAAGATGTTCTATTTCTTTTGTAGTAGCGTTATTGTTTTATCTTTTATATTTAGATCTACAATCCATCTGGAATTGCTATTTATTCATGTTGTGAGGTAGAGGCCCAAACATTCACTGTTTCAATAAGAGTAATTAACCTAGCACAGCTTATTGAAAAGACTATCTTTTTTCCAATATACTCAGTGTCACCTTTATCATATTAATGTCTCTATTCTGTTCATTTAGCTATAGTCTGTTTGTGGCTACACTAATATTAATTAATATTAATGTTATACTACCATAATCACTATAACTTTACAATAGTTATTGATATGGTAATTTTTCTATCTCTTCCTAAAGATTGCCTTGACTGTTCTTTGTCATTTGAATTATAAATTTTAGAATTAGCTTATTAATTTTAGAACTAGCTTATTAATTAATTAACACACAAATACACATCCTTTCATAGATTTTTGTTTGGGACTGTGTTGAAACTACTTGATGGATTTAGGGAGAAGTAGTCACTTAATAATATTGAGCCTTGGTTTCCACAGCCTTAATGTAGCTCTCCATTATACTAAATCTAATTACTCCCAATAGTATTTAATTTCCAGTGTTGAGGTCTTACATAACTTCCATTACCTTTATTCTGGGGGAATTTGGTATTCTTGCTACTATTATAAATGTTATTTTTCAAACTTAATTTTTGTTTGTTGCTGGTAGAAATATAACTGATTTTATATATTACTCACATAGCTTTTCATGGCAGAGTTAATCAAATAACCAATATAACACCCAGGAACTACTGTTGTAGAATGGCACATCCCATTCTAATAAATCCACGCATTTCATTGTCATCTCATCCACCATATCCCAGGAACTATATGTAATAACAAGCTCATACATATTAGCAAGCTCTTTGCAGTTCCTTAAACAAAGAGAGGAACTATATTTAAACCCAGGAAATCTAAGCTCAAGAGATCACTAGTCATAAAATTAATTATATTATGAAGACTTAGCTATTTAAGGGTAAGGAGACGATAGATTTATAAATAAATACAGTATATTTCTTAGACCTTTATTTCTGTTGCGTTTCTATGACACAAGCTTTCAAAGAATTGTCAGTTAAGGTTATGTTCCTTCAAATATAAATACCTGTTTGCATTTTTGCTTGACAAGCAAATATATATATAAATATATTATATATACATTGTATATACAAATATACAAAACTTTTGCTTGACAAGCAAATATATACAAATATAGTGTCAACATAAATCACCTTTATCAGTAATAGGAGAAATATATGTTTGAACAAAGTAAAGTTCAAGCTAATAAAATTTACTTGTGCTATATACAATCTTTATATATATTTACATGTACATGTGTATATGTGTATAAATTAATTTGTGACTTAATGATGTAGTTTTGGTCAATGATGGACTACATATATGATTGTGACTCTGGTAGGGGCCATATCACCTATATGTGTAGTAAGTTATACTACTAGGTTTGTGTAATTATACTCTTGTGATAATTGCATAACAATAAAATTGCCTGATCATTTCTCAGAACATATTCTTGTTGTTAAGTAATGCATGACTGTATATTTAATATATACACAAACATGTATAAACATATGTACATTTAACCTTTTATATAACTATTCAGTAAGATCTTCTCATTGTGTACATATATGTGTATAAGTATACACATATATGTATGTGTGTGATCTCTCAAGCATGTTTATTATTACTACTTACCCATGCCCCAAAACAGGATACTAACAATGAGAACATATTTGAAAGAACAATGCTCAATACAAAGGCTAATAATATCAAATAGACTTATACTTAGAGATTTTTTCATAGAAAATTAAACATATTTCAGAATACTGAAATTCATTTAGTTTTGAAAGATTGAAAAAGGCAATAATATTGAATAAATTAGGCATTTTAGATATACAGAATAAACAAGATGTTTATAACCAGACACATATTCATTTATTTGTGAGAATTTGTTTTTTGTTGACTGTCTATATCCCAAGTATCTATATCTAGCATGTTGTAGGTGCTCAGTAAATATTTTTGGGTGGTGATTATCTCAATACTTATTTCAATAAACTCTGAAACAGTCAGAGTCATGAATGAAAGCCAAAATTAAATTAAACTTGAATATCCAAATATATTCCCTTTTGATTTGGTAGGGTAATTAAGTTATGGAAAAACACATGGGGCATCCCTTTCCTTCCCCTATGACTGCTTTTTGCACTTACCCATATAATCTGCACCTCCTGGCAGAAAGCAAAATTTCAAACATCCACAATAATTATTTCTTCAAGAAGACTGTAGAATATTATTCTCAAAGAGGTCTTCCTTAAGCCTGCCGGCAAAATATGAAAAGGTTAAATAAAGACTCAACTAGGCTGGAGTTGCTCTGCCATTGATCTGCCAGTACTTCAATGGTGTCTTCCAGGCTACAAGGCCAGCTTGTTCAAATACTTCTTTGAAATCACATGCTAAAGTATTTATATATATTTTTTTTTGTTAGAGTCACATAAAACAATTGTTTCTATAGTCTTAGATTTTGTATTCAATGAGGAGATAACATTAAAAGTTGCTCCACTACTTTTAAGGCAGTAGTGTCTTTTAATTAAATTACCAGCTTTTGGTGCCATGCTAAGACAATATATACAAGTATTTGTGCCCAGATTTGTTTAATACTCAGAGGAGCCATTAAGTTAATTATTTTAGCCTATTAATGAACTTGTTTAATTATAATATATCTAATTAAATATGAAAAGAAAACTAATTTTTGATTTAAAAAGAAAAGTGAAGAGGGATTAAAATTTGAATAAGTCAAATTCTAAACTAAATTTTCAATAAGCCTTTGACTTAAATTATTTAATGGATAAAGAAATGAAGAGTTACAGTTTTTTCTGTGTAAGGCTGAACCTCCTAGAAGTTAGTTCTGTAGATTTTTCTTACAGCTCTCTTTTTGCCTCCCATTGCCTCCTCCACAATCCTCTGTCTCATGATGAGTAACTATATTCTGGCTTTAAATAGCAGACCTTATTCATACCACTTATCTTTACTTTTTAAACACGGGGCTCCAAATTTTATCTGATCCTTGACAAAATATCAAGTCCCAGGACACGAGAACTTTTGCTTCAAACAAAGCTAAACTCAGTGTGGAACTATATGCTATATATGCTATATAAGGTATATAGTACAATATGCTATATACATGCTATATAGTTTAATGGAGAATTATTGAGCTGAATGTGAAGGCATTTAAAGTTTTGTTACTCTTATAGACCATGCTATAACCACCCACAAAATGTATCCTCATATAAGTTACCAGAACTTTTATCTCTTGGGTATTTGGTAATCTATTTCCCCCCAATAGTAACAGACAGTTCAAAAATAAATGATCTTACAAATTACACTATATTTGTAGCACAATTCAGTCAGTTTACTTTTTTTTCTTTTAGAGGTGAGCTCATAAATAATGGATAGGATGAATTACGAAACACATATAAAAATACTCCAAATCCGTTTACCTTTAGTTGATTTCCACGACAGAGAGTGTAAACAGCCTTCTCCCAGCTTTCTTACTTCCACAGCTGAGAGTGTAGGATGTTTACAGTATCTGTCGCTCAGTGCTCTCTAGGGTGGGGCTGGCAGTCAGCAGCACAAGCCTTAGGAAACCCAACATCATTTTAAGATACCATAATATACTACAGGAAAAGGTCAGAAAAGCATACTTGGTACTAAATTATGGTTCTTTTAGGAGGGGGTGAAAGGGTGGGTGTGGAGGCCACATGGGGTCTTTCTCGCTGGCTGCTCAATTTTTGTTCATTTCCTCCTCTGCACCTCCTAGGCTCTGCAGCACGGCCATGCACACTCATGGATTCTGTTAACATTCAATTTTCAATAATCTATGATTTCTATAAAATGGTCTCAAAGGAGGCACCTACCCTTTAAATGGGAACCTTTTATTTTTTGTACATGGAAAGATGTGAACAACAGCATCATACTCAGCTATCAAACTCCTGAATGTAACTGAGAACAAGGGTTGAACAGAAGACTATCAGTTTAATTAATAAAACTTAGTTACTGTAATTACGGGCTATGCAGTCATAAATTCAATTAAATGAGAAAACAGTAAAGATGATAGGACACACATAATATGCATAAAATGGTGTACTGCAAATTGATAACAATGTTGAAATTTTAAAAATCCAATATTTACAAAGAAGTGACTCTGTAATTAGAGGTATATGCATGAATGGGGGTAGTCTATACCTAACATTTTTTTCTTTTTATTTAAACAACTGTCTTCTTTCTAAATAACTTAAAATCATCTGTATAATATTTACCCTATGGTCTCTTTACACATATTTAGCATATTTGTAAAATGAATAAGTGTAGCTAGTACACTTTGTCATTCTGAAAATGTTAATATAATATGAGCAATTTTGCTTACTTAGATAAGAATATTAAAATACTCCAGGTATATTAAAGAATGTGTATAGGTATGAAACATGGGTTAAATTGTCAGGCATTTTTTCTGCTTCTACTCTATATAATTTTCCAGGCTTATTTCATACCATGACTCACTCTCTCAACTATAAAGCAATGACCTTATCCAATGCTGACATTTCTACTTATGTATGTCATTGGTACATCAAGATCAATATAATAAAGTCTATCCAAAACAATACTTCTTCCATTATTCAACATTTCATTAAATGTACATCATTATCTATTCAGTTTCCCAGAAATCTGGACACTATCTAAGTAACAACCACCTCCTAATAACCTGCTTATAATTCATTGAAAAACTCATAAAAACCCTTAGTTTCCAAGATAACATTTATAATTTACTCTCCCAAGTACTACTGGTGTGGTCTACACTAATACAAATGTGTTCAGTTAATT
The DNA here is from genome assembly GCA_019455555.1 of Galemys pyrenaicus. Lineage (NCBI taxonomy): Eukaryota > Metazoa > Chordata > Mammalia > Eulipotyphla > Talpidae > Galemys > Galemys pyrenaicus. Next base: position 3,835,517 of record JAGFMF010011771.1, on the reverse strand, counting down.
TATGCTTAAAATCTTTTAATATCTTAACTCAATGACAGGTGACCATTATTTGAGTTTTTCTAGTTATTTCTTATAAAGTTATTTTCTAAGAGTGATCTATTCAAAATGGATATTGTACTTTAATTTGCTAGATTGATTTATGGTATACAAAACACCCAGGTGAAATATAGTTATCAGTCTTGTACATCACAAAACAACCCTTTATGATAAAAGAATACTACATACTAAAGTGACATATAATTTCAAACTACTACTGGATATTGTTCATTCATTCCTTCAACAACATTTGTGAGTGCCTATCACACATATCAACAGTGCTTTAAATTCAAAGTGATGGGAAATGAAGTGTATAATCCTTACCCTTGCCAGACACAGACTAATCTGCAAGACAGACACATAACCATTGTTACTCTAGTTGTAAGGCTGGAGGTCAAGAAAACACCATAATAGTACATGGAAGAACACAGAAGTTTTAATTATGGAGGTAGTAAAAAGGACATGTGGAAAGCAAATATGCAAAATTAGAAAAATAGAACTCCATGAGTGACTGGTTGAGGAGAGTGGGGATGAAAGTCTGAGTGGTTCCTACTGTAACAAGAAATGTACTCTTCAGTTCAAGTAGGGCTTCTGATTTAACTGGCATTTTAGTTGCATTAAATCAATCTTTGTTAAACCTTCGAGTGTTAAATGAAAAGATACTTATTTCAAGAGTATATTCTACCTGATCATAGCTGGTACATCCTGTATTTAAAAAATCTTTTTATTCATTATGCAGTAGTACACATTACCTATTAGGATACACAGTAACCTTTTCTCATTTTAAGTTAAAATGTAGCAGTTTAGCAGTAGCTCTGAATGAGTGACTGGAAAAAAAAGTCACCATTGTGACTTGCATACTCAGGATTTTCAGTTGCTCACGCTGTGCCCAATCATGAGGGGTACTAATTCTTAGGCTTCATGTTTCCTACCACTGTTGCATTTTGGAGCTGTTATATGATTTGGTGAGGATGCATTCTTGCAACTTATTCTTTAGGTATGTCTCCTTAAGCACTTTTCCATCTGCTCTCTTTGCTCCCCTAGGTTATACATTTGCCATTTGACTTTACCTCTGCCCTTTGTGAGAGATGAACATTTAATAGGGAATCATCACCTTCCCTCCCTCAGTCAAAAGCAAGATTCAAAACCACTATAATGGAATATGCTCTCATTGAGTAAATAAATTATATGGGAATTTCCAGGAAACAACTATGAAAAAATCACAATGAAAATGTGATAATATGCACTTTGTTTTAAGCCTCCTTTATTTACAGTAACTTTGAAAGTTCAGCTTATATTTACAACATATGGATAAGCATTAATAATGGTTTTAAAGTGGATAAAAGTATAGTTTAACCAATGTAAAAAATTCTACAGTTTTATTTTGAAATAATTTGCTCTTTTAAATTAATCTCACATTTATCCCGAGGGATAAAAGCTGTTATAATAATAGTTATTATAATATTTAATAATAGTGGCACAAGTTTATATTTTGATAAGGCTAGTCCCTCCACTGAAGATGTTTTTACCAGTACAAAGGTGGCAAAATAGTACTAGCTGATAGTAATTGGTCAAGTACTATCTTTCATTTATTAAGTACACAAAGAAGCAACTATTCATATCCATATTAAACATAAAATGTGTCTGATGAGGGAGGGGGGCTGGAAGAGAAAGTGGTTCTGGAAAATTACACGCCAAAATGACAGCAATAACAACCTAAGGAAAGGCAGAAAGGTACTGAGGGTGGGTATCAAAGAAGACATCAAATTTATAGGCAATAATTTAATTATTAAAAAAGAATATACTCATCTAAAACATATACATGCCAATTTAGTTTTAACTTAAAATTCTCAAAATTAGACATGGGTTCAATTAAAATTTTTTACTGCTTTGGAGATTTAATCAGGTTGGTTAACTTTGTGATATGGGGTACTCTAGAGCTCTTTGTGAGCCTCAATTTCTACATTTATAAGACAATAAAATAATACAGCATGTACTTTATGGGTTTTCCAGGTGCATTCTCAACAAATACACATTTGCAGAAGAAAATAATAATGTTTTTAGTCTTAATATTCCAATTTTAGCATGCAACAATGCCTTTATTTTTCTTGCCTTAATTATGTTTCACCTGTATAACAACATAGATCTCGTTCTCAAGTCTATGATGCTACTCTTGCCAATGGGTGACTATAGCATATATCCCTGTCACAGAAAGTAATGGGGGTGGGGCAGAGAGCAAAGGAGGGACTTAAGGCACATCTTAGCTACTGATAAAATGGTCACTTAAAAAAAAAGTTTTAGACAAAAATAGAGCAAACCAGAAAATGTTCTTAAAAAACCATACCACCAGGTGTCACTATAACCTAAAGCACTGATAGTTGTTTATTTTGTTGGAAGGAAACATACATTATAAGCAAATAGTAAGTATTATCTTACAAGGCTTTTTCATGTCAGTAGTTTTGATTGTCACAATTACGGAACTACAGTTACTAAATTCTAAATAAAAACTTAATGTTTTAAAATTAGAGTGCCATTGAATGCCTAGTGATTTTAAATGAAATAAGTAGATCTATAGAAATCAAGGATTTCAGTTTTGGCTTCTGGGGGCCAAATATGAAGTCCATGATTTTGGTGACCTTTCATTTGACTGATATAGATTCAGTCAGGGAGCAAGTGAATGAGTCTACCTGTTAGCCTAATACATCCCTATTGTCTACTCCATACTGGGAACACCTCTAACAGTAATTTTAAAAATGGGACCTGGAAATTCTCATAACTAATAAAATTGTAATAGCAAATTATAAGATTTATTTTAGAGACATAATGTTAATAATGCCCATGGATCTTGATATAATTTTTCTATTTTTCATCTTTTAATTTCTCAAAGACATATTACTCATTAAAGTAAAAATTACAAGATTGCATTTTAAAATATATAGTTATAATAAATATGGCAACAGAACAAAGGATGGAGGGAAGGTAAATGGAATTATAGAGTTAAAGATATATATCAGTATCTCTCTATTATCTATAATACATATTTAACCAAAGTTAATATTTTAAGTTGTTTGTGACCAATTAAAGAAGTCCATCAAAATCCCATAATAATTAGGAGAATAATGCAAAGAAATATAGCTATAAGATAATTAAAACTATAAAATATTTAACACAAAAATAATAAGGCAAAGAAGAAATACATGAGACAAATGAAAGGCAAGGTGGCAAACCTAGAAGTAACTATAGAACCAATTAAATGTAAATAAATGGACTAAATACTATAATCAAAAGACATAACATATTAGGCCAAGTTGTACAAAAAGGCTACACTCTACTATATGATATCTGTAAATGATATACTTCAAATACAAAAACCATATACAGATTGAAAGCAAAAAGCTGGGAAAGATATCCAGTTTTAAGTATGTTTAAGTAACTTTAATGGATATATTAGTCACAAAAGAGACTTGGCTAGATATATTACTAAAGAGAGACATTTCATAATAAAAGGTCAACACAGCAAATGATTTCTTCTCAGAAGTATTGAGGTTGGTATATCCTTGTACAGCTTTTTGCTGTTATTGTGAATCAGCATAACAGAATGTTTTCTTTTGATAAAAAACAGAACTAGTAGAAGTGAGTGAAGAAGAAAATGCTAAAATTTTTTCAGCAAGTTAATTTACAGGTATTTGGGAACTCTCATACTTAGTTCTTAATCTCTATGTCTTTCTAATTGTGTTCATGCATACCAATTGAACTTATCACAGATCTTATTTTTTCCATTATATTAAAACTTTGTTGTTTTATCATGAACTTACTATGATGAAAAAATGTTATCTTTTAACCACTGGAAAATCAAAGTATAGCCTATCTACTCTCCACTCCTAATTTTTATTTTTAAAAAGCTAATATCCTATCATCTGAAATTTATCTGAGGACTATACATTTCCTTTCCACATCATCTTGAAGCCTTGACAGTTTGCAAGGGAAGCAAGAAAAAATTCAAATGCCTAAACAAAAGTCTGCCTAACCACTAATGCCCAAATGTCTCAGGGAAGCAGGAGATGAATTTGGAGTTGAAAGGAGTAGAATTTATAAACTCAGATGTGTTTCTCCATCATCTCCTCTCTTTCTACAAAAGGAAGAAAAACAAAGCAATGAGAGTTAGATCCTAAAAATTAAATAAATTGGCACATTTCTTTTTTCTTAATGGTTCTATATTAAAAGTTTATATGGAGAAAAACTGGAGTACTGGATTGATATGAAACTTTCAGATTGATTATAGGTTTTATTTACATCTGATAATCTGGCCTTATTCATCTGATAATATTCTGACAACAGTTGCTTGTGCTAAAGTATAATGCTTTTATGTTCATTATGCTTTTCTATAAAGATATTAAATACATCTTTATAAAATTAATTGATCTCCATTTTGAGACATTTTATAGGGTCATATGGATCTAAGTGTTTCTATTCACCACCGTGTGACCCTTTGCAACCTCTGAACTTCAGCATACTCAGCTTTAAAACAAAGATAACAATAGCAAATCCCTCTTTAAGTTAAACCTCAAGGTTCTAAATTGTCAAAATTTAATGGGTACTCATTCAAAAAAATAACAATGAAAGACAGTGTTTACTAAGCACCAGCCATTGCTTCAGCTTATAGGCACAAACAGCTGGGGTTATTGGAGCTCTAAACAGAGGAAGAGTAGATGGGTACTGACAAGTATCCATCTGTAGGGAGTAAATAAAAAGAAGAATACCATTTTTCTATAATATTTCTAGTGGGACTACTAAACATTATACCCAGGAATAAACTACACTAGAAAAGGGAGAAAAGAATCAAGTTAGGTTTAAATAGAAGGTCTTGGGCCAATTAGCTTATGTTTTTCCACTTTCTGTCCTTTTGATATATGTGCTTCGGGTATGAGTAACTTCAAAGTTTGTATAAGAGTCAGTCCAGGTGTGGCACACACCTAAACAAAGAAGAACTTTCAGAAAATGATTAATACAAGCCCTCTGGAAAAACAGTGGGAGAGATGGATGTTGCATAAGCAATTCTCTGAAACCCTCTGAAGAACATTAGACTTAGGCAATGTAGTAAAAATTGATTCATTGTTCTCTAGGTCTTTTTCCCCTGTGGCAAAAGAATCAAAATTCGTACATGGCAGTTCTAAGTTCAAAGACATTTCTTCAGATGACAGTGCCATTTTTATAGCATGTTAACCAGTATGTGTGAAAGCTATCACTAGTATGTGCTTAAATTACTGTTGTGAACAGTCTATTAATACCAAATGTTTTAGAAAACAAGCTGCCCCATATTTCAGCTTCTTAGGGTTTATTTGCTACATAGTCCAACCAGTTTCCCAATCTCTGTAGACCTTGACACTATATTTTATGTTACAATCTCAGTAACTTGAAAAGATTCCACTTCTGCATATGCTATTTCCCAGCTAGTCTGTCTCGACTTACAACAGCTGTGTTATACTCTAACCCCACCCTCCAGTCTCTTTGAAAGCAGCCAGGCAATAACGGACATTTCTGGGGAGGGCAGAGGTGATGTCTAACTGGTTCACAGCTGTATCCTCAACTCTTCAGATCCAGTTCAGAGAAACTGCTTAATAAATATTTATTAAGTGAATAAACAATGTCTCAATTCTCTTAGATTCACAATTATCTTCTATCGTTTCTGAGAAGGAGCTGGGAAAGAAGGCAGTCAGGTATTTATACAATATGGACACTGATTTTTGTTTCCTGCTTTTTTGATAGGATTACTTAACAGGCAGACTGGGAAAATGTGTTAGGCAGAGTATATTTGATCAAATCTCTCAAGAAATCCTTGTGAAGAAATATAATAAAATTAGGAAGATTCACAACAATTGAGCAACTGTGCCTCAAAGGAATTGATGATTGGACAGATCTCAACTTGGAAGAGAATGTTCAGAGTCAGGCCTTATGGCTCTGTCCTTGCTTAGACATTTCCTATGCAATGATGGTGTTTTCATCTTTAACAATATCCTCAACTAAACTAAAGAATAAAACCTTTCCCAAATTGACATAAAATTTAAAGAAGTCAGTCATTATATTGGATAACTGAATCAATATACAAAAGACCTCTGATAGATTAGTGTAATGGGCCTAACTCAATTACATAGCATTTCCTCTGTAGAGAAAGGTGACGTAACAGGAGATCTTGTGAAGTCCTAGGAATTAACGTAAATATCTACTTAAATTCAGGCAATGGGCTGAACAAGTAGTGCAAGGGAGTATTTCATGCGAAAAAGGAAGGAGTTTTAACTGACATTAAATTTAACCTGAGTAACAGTGATGACTGCCAAAATAAACTAACATGATTTTAGCCAACATTAAGAGAATTGTGCTATCTTTAGAAATCAATGAACTATTTATGGAGCTTCTTTTTGCATTGTTCTAGGTACTGTGTAGGCTAGAGAACTACTGGGCATAAAATCCCTGCTTTTGAGGCATATTCTAGGCAGAGGAGGATAAGCAACCAGAAACAATGTAAGATATTTGATTTGACAGTGTAACTACCAAGGAAGTGACTCCTCAAAACTCCCAAAGACCCAAAACCAAAACTGAAAATAAAAATATCAGAGGCTTGAATGCACTCAACAGTCTATTAATTGGTGTTTATAATCATGGCCCAAATTCATTAAGAACCTGTTCCTTATAGAGAGCAATAGAAGCAAATCTTAGAAATTACTTTTTCTATTTTGTTTAACTTTACATGGAATATGATTGTTATCTGGAAAATTCAATTATGAGGATCAGTTAAATACTAAATGGGGTCAACTAAATCAGATACTATTTATTGTACCTAGTCAAGCACTAAAATGTACAGATCAATCGATTAAGCTTGAGAGAAGAGGAAAATGAGTGAGAAGTTGGAGGAACAACGTATTCTCCTACTAACTCTCAAGCCAGTTCTGTGAGTTCTGAGTGCTTTAAGGTCATGGCATAACCAAAGATTTTGGAGTACTGATAGGAAGAGAGAGGAAAAGATAGCTATTTCTAGATGAGGTAAGCATATAATTTATCAAAAAAACAAAAAAACAGCTTGCATGCAACATCACATTTCTCTTTACAGCAGTAGTGCACTACACACACACACACACAAATGGCTTGGTTCCTCCTCAGGTGGGGTTTCCAGTCCATGATATTCCCCTTCCTTTGTGCCTTTTGTACAATGGCAAATTTAGCTTAATGCTGGAAAAGTTCACAGCACCATGTTTGTCTCCAAATTTACAGCCTCTAATCTCAGTTGACCTCACTAAAACCAGGAATATGTTCCAGTCAGCTTTCTTTTCCATGCTCACAGCAGCTTTTCCAAACTTCTACCTCTTTCCTATTTTCATCCTTCCTAGGGATGACTTACCTATCTTGCTTCCTATTCCACAATGTAAATTCCACATCCCACATTACTGCATCCTGGCTAAAATCTGGTCCAATGCTCACACCACCACCCCCGCACTAACCCCCCCCCCCCCATTCTTCATAGGAAACATGTCTCTTCTGTTCAGGATTAGTTGTTTCACCTTTGTGAAGCTGTTGATACTGTTGACTTCTCCTTCCTTGAAGCCTCATCTCTTTAAACTGCTAGCCTTGCTTCCCTTCTCCATCTCCTCTTCTGGCTCCTTTTCAGGCCTCTTCCTCTGCCCACCTTCACATACCAGACTCCCAAATTCTGTCCATGGTCCATTCCTCACCAGACTTAGGCATCACTAATCCATCTGCTCTTCCTGAGTAAGTTCTGCTCTACACAACCATTTATCTTTCCGGGGTATCTGTTCTACTAATGCACTTGTCCTTCAAAATACACAAAAAATTTTAAAAACCTGTTTCTTTCTCACATGAAGCTAACAAAACTAACTAGGCCATCTTTATTTGCCTCTTCTCCTAAAATCTCTCAAGAGAACAGCTATTATAGGTTTTCTCATGCAATCATTGATTTTGTTTTTATGTCCTTTTAAATTACCACTCCTTGGATAAGAAGCTGCATTGTTCTTTGCCACATCTTGGTATAGGAAGGGCTCAATAAACATCTATCAAGTGAATGGATGAATTTTACATGTGCAAAGTATGATGCTAGTAATGGGTTCTCTGACTCAGGAGATAGTCAAACATTGTCTGGATGACCAGTTAGAGGGGCTGTCACTTAGTCAGGATATGGACTAAGTAATTTAGTGCCCCTACCAAAAAGAAGAGTTTAAGATGTTATAATAAACCTGTACCAAGTAAATCTTCTTAAAGTTGTTTTTAAGACTAGAAATTAAACAGTTATAAACAAACTTACATAAAGTTAAAGATCACATTGGTGGTATTATTTTGCTTTTTTTTTTTTTTTTACTTAATCTTTTTTTTTTTTAAA
>JAGFMF010011771.1:3786722-3827045 GCA_019455555.1 Galemys pyrenaicus | reverse complement strand
GGGGGGGTGAGAGGATTCACCACAGAGAGCAGGGAGCAGAACAGGCAGATCAACAGAAGTATACTGCTGAGGGGAGCAGCGGGCACAGCAGGAGAGGTCCGCCATGTGGGTCCCCTCCCTGGCCGGCAGCAGGGATTGAACTCGTGCTGCAGTGTCTGTGGTTTGCTTCATAGTGTGTTGCTTAACCCACTGCGCCACCTGGGAGGCCCCTGCTTTTCTTTTTCTTAACAAATACTAAAACTCTGGTAATTTACCCTCTGTGTTGTGGTGACAGGGGAAATTGGCTAATAAAGACCTATGCCATTCTTGCAACTTATATCTGTAAACCCAGTAGGTTGTAGAGGAAAGGGATCAGCCTTTGTTTTTCAGCACATGGCCTCTAACATTTCACTCTAACTGCTAACTGACCATTTGTCCATATCCCATAGGTGCTAGATCTAGGAAATCTGTGTCTTCATCAGCTGGAGACCACATGTGGCTGAGAGTAGACCAGGGATGACATGAACACCTTTTCTTCTATTTTGTGTAATTTTTATTTTAACATAAAGCTATTTGTTTAAAGTTTTTTTTTTTAAATAAAATAAGGTCTTATGGTAATTATGTGAAAGAAAATAACTTCATAGTTTGGGGCATGGTTGGAGACATTAAAAGAGCTCTGGCTGTTGAACAAAATCACAGTTTTAAACCTTCCTGAGAGACTGCTATTTCCTCACAAGTTTCCCTTAAGCAAAATATTTAAGATCAGTATGAAGTTAAGAGATTACAGTTTTTTCTTCTGAGGATCACCTTTCATGCAAATGATAAAATGGAAAAATAACTATTGCACAATGTCCAATAAAAGAACCAAATCCTCCCAACAAATCCACAGATACCATTATCCTTAAACACCCTCCACTTATCGGGGGGAGAAAAAGAAAACTTCCTTAGATCCATTCAAATATAAAAACATTCTTTACTACATTGAATTTTATAAAATCCCATTGTTAAATACTTCCTCTCAAACTCTTGCCAAATGGGAGGATTACCGTTGAAACAGGCAAGGAATATGTGACCTTCTCTCCCTCCCCTATTGAACATCAGGGTTACACTTTGGCACTCAGACAGATCTATTTTCTACAAAGGATGCAGCTTTTCAGAGATGTGAAGGATCTGGAATGAGAACACTGGCCTTCATCAACTCACTTCCTCTATTGGAAGGGAGTCTCCCAAATAGTCCTCTAAAGGAAACACTGAAATGAAGTCACCCATGTTTAGTAAAGTAACAGTAGCTAGATGATGTGATTGTCTCAAAGTGATACAAGGAATAGGGGTTACACTGAAAGTTCACTGGGACTTTTAATAATGCAATTTTTAGATAAATATTTGCACAGATGCATACACATATTTATTTGTTCTACTTCAATGGGACTCATCCAAGTGCTAGTTTTAAAATATAAACAGTGAGAAACTGCTGTAGTAATGACTAGCAAAATAGAGCAATTATTTGCAAGAGCTTAAAACTGTTCATCTAATAAAGAATAGGAAGCTGTGTGGGAGAAAAAAGGAGTGAAATTCTCTAGCAAGTGAGGCTAGTTGGAATTTAATAATTCACTTTGGCAATCAGATTTGTTTAGTCAGCAAGACGGCATTCCTACTGTGCTGCACAATGTCAGGGACAGTCTTCATCTTAAACACCCTTTATATTAGGAGAAATCTGTTTCCAGCCAAGCTGCATAAATACTATCACTGCACGGCCTTGAATATATACCATCCATTACATATCTCTGAGCAGATTTGTGAAACTCAGAAAGGATTCTTGTTAGTTAAGGGATTTAATACTTGAAACTGTATTATTAAACAATGTTTCAGAAGTGGTCACGTCAGAAGATATTTATGCTCCAGTTAAAGAATATAGATAATCTCCAGATTATATTTTTAGTATCTCCTTAGTAATATAAAGTGACTAAGACAAAGAAAGCTCTCATGGTTTTCTTATTATGCAGCGTTTTCACTCTTCAAGGATATTTTCCTCATCACCTTCCATTGAGGTTAACATCCTTTTTAAGAATGAAGTGATATAAAAGTGAAGTGGTTATAAGAATATGTATATCATGCTATAGTATTAAAGGCACATAGCTGTAACTGATGATCGAAACAGCATAATTAATGTAATACATACACAAATAATCCATATTTATAAATTACAAATAACTAGCTACCTACAGAAGATCCATGGGAATCAGAGATTCAAAGAAATGGAAAGTATAAGATGCATCTATGCTTATGTGCCTGTGTACATCAACTCACACAAATATCTTTGTTTCCTATACTTATTCACTTGTATTTGACTCTTAAATATGATTGTCTAAATTATGCTCACCAGCATCAGCTCTTTATTATGTTTATGGTAACCCAGAAGCCACAGACCTGACTTTTCATGTAAATAGAAGTCAAATACTGCCTAGCAAATAATTTTCTTTTTCTATAGTAAATACATGATAGAAATTTTTGTGGGCAGAAATTTAAATATCCTTTCAGTGAAAATTGTTTGGAAAGAGGAATATTCAAAACTAGAACCAGAAAGTTTCATGACTCCTGTGCAATTAAAGATTTATAGTCAGTCTTAATCTAGAGTGATTTCCTTTTCACCAAACAATTGGCTATAGAGCCTCACCCACAGTAGGGGGCTGATCCTTACTGAGCACAGGCCAGGGAAGGTGGGCAGCCTGCAGAGCACAGCCCTAGAATTGAGCCTGGTGGCACCAGAATGAGGAGTGACTTTCTGGTAGCACATGGGGAGCTGGCTGTTTTAAAGTGCACTAGAAGAAAGTGAACATCTTAGAGAAGCAATTGAGGAACCTAAGACATGAAAATGAATTTTGAGCAGTAGTAGATGGGGAGAGTGAAATATTTTCATAGGACCAGGAAGCTCTAATACTAACATGCATGGGGGAAAAAAAAAAAAATCATGAAGAAAAAGAGGAAACAAATTGGAGTCAATTCCCTCAGGCACAGCTCTATATGATGTTGGTTAAGTGCCCTACTTGGAAGATTGAAAGTTAGTGTCTGTATAATTTGATGGATAATAATTTTGCTTAGAAAACCCTTTTAGGAAATTGTGAATAGTTCCCTTTAGCATTCCTTATCGTCCTCACTGAAGAGGGCAGCTGTGATATAGAAAAATAACATCCTATTATAGCTACCTTTTCCAAAAAGCCTTTCCTTCTGCAAGTCTGTCTGACCCAGGCCTCAGAATCTAGACTGAGAACAACTCAGGTCATTGTGATGTAGAGTATCCTGGTGCTAGAGAAGACACCAAGACTGCCAGCAGACAATGGCAGCATTAGAAGGTCTAGTTGAACAGAATATATAATTTCATTTAACAGCTGCGGAAGCTCATTAACTATGCTGGCATGAATGATTCTTTACAACTACAAAAAGGAAAGAAAAACAGCAGTCTATTTACAGATGCAGCAAGAGCTGTTCGTTGTTTTCTATCTTTCAAGGGAAACAAAACATTTCTGCATAATAACTTCATCCTATAATTCAACACTATTTAAAAGTGTAGCTTCTCATAAGCTTAAAGAGATATTTTCATACCACATTTCCAAAACCATTGCAACACTCCAGTGTGGTAACTGGCTGCATGACTTCCAGATCTGACCTGTTCACGGGCAGTCAGTGGTGTGGCCAGCCAGGGCCCTCTTCATGCTACCACCTTTATGAACTCAGACATTTTTCTCCAAGCATATCTTGTACTTCTTCAAACACCTTCTGTAATCCTTCTGACTTAAAGGGCTGCTCTTTCTTATGTGACCTCACTACTTTTTATTCTTTAGGTTCTTTGCCATTTCTTGAGTGACTTTGCCAAGTCACTGAGCCTCTCTGTGCCTCAGTTGCTTCATCTGTAAACTGTCTAGCACCTACCTCACAAGATCATTGCAGGGATTAAACTGTCAGTTAATACAAAGTATCCAGAACGGTGCTCAGCACTCAAGAAATATCACAATTTCATTAATATTGTCACTATTAAGGTCACCATACACCACTATTACTTACTTCAGATGTATTTCACTGACTCTACCTCAATAAAGTTGTTTGAAGTCAAGTCTGGCATCAAGGGGAATTAAGGATGCATATTAGCAACCTTCCTTGCCCTTCTCCCTTCCCTCTCCTGCCTGCCCCAGATACATACACATAGGAGGACTGTTCCTATAGTGGGTCTGGTGTTCTGACATTTTCATAGCTATTGGGCTTAGTTGAAAGCTTGTGAAGATATGGGTACAGTCTTTAGCCCACTTGGACACAATTTCTTGTAGATGTTCTTTCTCTTGGGAGTAAGCAATAAGATGTGTTCTGGGATAGGTTCCCGGTATAGTTCTCTTCCATCATCTCAAATATTCAAGATCTCTCATAAATACAGCTGCCCAATATGGTACTCTAACCTAAAGGGGAATGAAATAAATGATGTCCTCAATGAGGCCTGTTTCATTAGCAATCTCTATCGGGGCTAGAGGGATGCTCTACTTAGTGATGTTGTTCTGTTTGTTTTTCTTATCTTTAGCATGTATTTCCTGTGAGAGGTGTTCAGGAAGGAATGCTTGGGCTCAGACTGAATTCAGATAATCCTGGGTCTCTGGTGCACACAACATTATGTCATCCCCCACTTATCAACAACCATAGGACTAAATCTTTTCAACTTTGAGACCCTTAGCCCCTAACATTCACTATTCTTTATATAAGTAGGTATTTAATATTTACTTAAGTGAGTTGCTATATATTTTTTTAAAAATGCTACACATACATTCCGGTAGCTTCAATCATTATGATTAAGGTTCTATCATTTAATTAAACTAAATTCAAAATTCAAAGACCATTTCATGATAACAAGGACCAATCCAATGTCTATCAGCAAAATTCAAACTTGTCATTTATACTTACAAGACCCTACATTGAACTACCACTTGCTTACCTCTTTGACCCCATCTTGCTCACCATGAATCAGAATACTTCATAAGTGTTGCCTTATCAAACTTTTGGTTTGTACTTGCTGCTCTCTGTGTCTTGAATGCTGCTTCCCACCTCACACAACCCCCAATATATTCACATGGTCAGCTGCTTCCAATTCCTGTCTCCAGGAGAAAAAAGAAAGTGATAGCAGAAAGAGAAGAAAAGGGAAGACTTCCCTGAGGAAATGACATTATGAGACCTAAAAATTATGTGTGTGTTATGTTTGTAAAAATGACTGTGTTTGTGGACATAGAAATAGTAAATAAGAGCATTTAATCCATGCAGAAGGAAGAGCTAAAGCAAAAGCTAAAACAATATAGTAAGGTTGGAAGAATTAAAAATCAGTATTTCTTCTGATTAGAGTTCCATAATTTTTTGTCTCATCTACAGGCAGACAGAAGATGATGTATGAACCAAATCAAGGAGACTCCTTTAAAGTGGCACCAAAAGAGGGGCAGTACAATTATGCACTGTAGCCTTAAGTCTTATTTAATTCTATGACACTGATTAATCATTCTTCATAAGAAAAAAATCCTTCTAACCTCATTTGTATTCTCCTAGTCTTCCCTAACTAGTAGCAGTAGGTGTTAGTTACGCCCTAGGATTAACTTCTCCCAGTACTAGTTTTAGGATTATCTCAGATGGGAAAGTGAATGAATTTTTAAAGATGGTTCTTAATTAGCTGTTGGGCTATCCCACACAATCAACAAGAATTAAGTTTATCTCAACAATCTGAACAGATACCATTCTACACAAAATAGTAAATTATATTTTAATAAACTGTATTTTGACAAATGGAATTTATCCTATTAAAATAGCCTAATATTTTTAAGAATTTCTAATAATCTGTGATTTATTTTTAATTTCTTAGAGACTTAGAAACAAGTTACAAGAGATCAATAAGATCAGCCTAGAAAATGAAAATAAAGTGTAGAAATGTTAGGTGATTTGTTCAAGATACAGTTGAGCATTATTCTTTCTATGAATAGTGTACAAATTTCCTATCTCTTATTCAATATCTGAAAGAATTTATTGTGAGTAAAATACAGATTTGTTAGGGCAACAAAGTAGAATGAAAATGGAAAAATGTATGTGTCATATATATGTGTACACACATACACACATATGACCAACAAAACCACTGAAGGTATATGGGAAAAAGTTTCAAATTTAAATTTTCTGGATGAGCAGTTCATAGGTGAAAAACTATCATTCCAAAATAATTTTAATCTGACATGATAATTAAGGAGTAAGAAATTTAACAAAATCACTTTCTTAATATGCACTTAGAAAGATCTGTTACATGCAAAAAGGTGAATGCTCAAAGTCCAAAAGCTGAATCTATACTTTTTACCAATTTTCTGGTTATACTTAGTACAAATAAATTTTCATTTAAATAGGGCAACAATGTTTCTGTTGCATTAATATTACACATCCTGAAAATAAAATGTATTTCTACTAACCATGAGAATCTTAACTGAAAGTGCTATTATGCAGTGGCTGTGAGAAATTTGTTTTACATATTTAACTGCATGCGTTTATTTAGATTTTACATGCATTTTCCTTCATTGGTATAATTATTTGTTCTTTTAGAATTTAACTCTTCAGCTGAAAAGCACCAAATCTAAAATTTGGGATTCAGAGTTCAGTTCCTGTAGGGAAGCACATGAAGAATAACAAGCTATGATACTGTGTGACATTTTATGTTTTTCAATATATCTTCCAGTAAGGTATATCTCATATCCTCAGACTTCATGGTCTCATTACAGGACAGGAGATGTAAGGAGATTCTGACTTTATTCAGAGTTGTTAAATACCTGAAGGAGTTCATTTATTAATTTCTCTAATCCTCTGAGACACTGAAATCTTTGGGGACAGTAAATTCACATTTAGTGTTTGTGTTGGGTGACTACCCAAACTACTGTTTTAATTTGCATTAACAAAGGTTCTCATCTCAAAGTAATGCATCATTAAATTTATATAACAATGAGATATATAAATTAGGAAAAGCAGATTAAATATCACTTGGCAAAGTTAATTTGCCCACCATAGTCACAACGAAGATTTAAAAAGTGTATATTAGCAAAAGACACTTGTCTGTTCCTAAAACTAAAGAAGCTTATTAAAGAATATTTAGTTCATTGACTATTCTAATAATGAAGTATATTCAGAACATGAGTCTGTTTAATATAATTTCTTGGCATTTTGCCATTAAAACAATAAAAATAAAGAGCAAAAAAATCATAAACACAATCTCTTAAATTATATTATAGCTTAGCTTGTGGATACACTATCAAATGTATCTGCATGTCTATTTAGAATACTGACTCTGATCTAGCACCATACTTTAAGGAAAGTCTTCTCCATTATTTTACTAAGATTGCTAAGAACCATTTTAAGATTTCAGTAAGTTGTTTCAAAAATTAAGAGAATTAGTTCTATTTTTCTTGATACAAAAAAACAACTAGCATCTATACCTTTGCACTATTAAAGCACCACTGACTGACTGATTCAAGTAAAGAACTTCTCCTCCCTATTTATAATATTTAGCTACAATTTTAGTGAAAGGAAATAGGCAATACTGAAGCAGTTTGTTTGCATAGAGACAGTTGCAACAGGTGTAGTTTCTAATCCCAGTATACGACTCCCTTTTGATGCAGCTTCTTTTGGCTCCTCATTGCTCTGGTTTTGTTTATTTTTTTAGTAGAAGAAAGGCTTCACACATGTGTAATATTTAAAGTTAGCACCACCACAAAATGAAACACAGGTTCAAATCAGAATTTTAAGGTCAGGGAAAATAAGTATCACTGAAGTGAGTCACTGCTACCACATTTAGAAATCTCTTACACTTCCTTTAGATATCTCCCTTTTAAGGATCTACCAATTTTTATTTTGGCAATTTATAAATAAAAAATGAACACAAAATAGTTATGATGACCACTCAGTATGGTGCTATTTTTTTAACATTACAAACTTTACAGCAACACTCAGATTATGTTTATCTAGCTCACATAGTGACAGTGTTTTATTCTCAGCAACTTATCTACTCTAGTTCATTTCAAGAACTTTATACTCTAAATATGACACTTAATTATGCTGATATGAACATGAAATAAAAATCACATTAAGAAAAACACATGAATGCTTTTAGCAGTAAGTTTCTAATTTGTATTAAACATTAATTTATCCTAAATGCATAGTGATTTTGTAGTTGTGGAAATGTAATGCTGTAAATTTCAAATGTTGGATTTTTTTGTATGAATTAAAAAAATTGTGTCCAGACCTTATTCCAAATGAAAAAAGCACATTTCTGATGTTATCTTAAAATTACACTATTTGCTTGTTACTATATAAATATGAGGTACAAAACATAATAAATTACAGGTTTTATTTTGAAAGCTACTAGAATATTTTCTGGATTTTTATATTTTTAGTTTACAAATATTGTAATTTTTATAAATTATAATATTCTAAAAATGAATACTTATGTGAAATACCTAAATGTAAGTGAAAAATGGAAAATTTACAGGGTAGTGGGGAGGAAGGGGATGTGAAATAACACAGGAGGAGAACCTAAAGAAAGTGAAGGTCAAAGACTAGGAAATGTTTATTCAATTCTTCAAACCTACAGTTTTTTACCTAGGAAATGTGGTTAAGTTCACTGGACACAGCTGAGTTAATTTGCTGGAAGTGTTTTAAGTTTACCAATTAAAAAACAGGCCACATTCTCAATTCAGACCCCAGGGCCTAGCAGATGGAAACCACCCACTCCTCCTACCCCTGCTTCAGTGGTAGTCCAATGACCTCTCATGGCCCAGTGTGACTAATTGAGATTTTTCACTTGATAGCTTTATGTATGAGAGAACTTAAAAGTCACTTCCATACATATTTCTCTCCTTCCCAGCTTATCAGAAGTTTGATAAACATTTTTAAGTATTATGATCACATTGTTTCAATATCATCTTAGATTGACATTATCAATGGATATAAAATGGCGAACAGAAATGATAATCTCTACATTAATGAATATATTGAATGTTTAGAAGATTCTATGTCTTAGAGGACAAAGGATGCCACCTTTATTGCCTTTTGAAGTGCCAGTTGTCTACTATTTAAGTGTCTTCTTTGTACATACTACACAAATATTTCATAAAATACAAAAAGGACAAGTTAGAATTATACTTCACAGAGATCTAAAACAGTATTCTTTAAAAAAATCTTGTTGATTTCATACATTAAGTATAGCATTTGATGCACTTATTATTTTTAAGACATATGTGTTATTGCTAAAACTAAAGTTAATAGTCCAAATGAATTGACCTATTATCAATGAACGCCTAAAACACTCTACTCATCAACTAAAACAGGAACAAATAAATTTTTATAGAATTGGAGGCAATATTAGTTTATTTTGACTACTTGATTAATTTGAATGCTACATTATTACCTAAAGACTAAACATATAGGGAAATATGAGGCTTAATCCAACTAATGTGAAAGCAAATTAATTCTTCACACTAGACTTCACTTTTATTTTTCTTTACAAGTAGAGTTTGTTAAAAGTTTTTGTGTGCCTCTAAAAATATTTTGAAATTATAAACAAATACAGAGAGGCCAAAACAATTCTCATTTTAGAGCAATTTCTGAAATACTCTCCTAAAACACTTTTATTTATTTAGAACAAAAATATCCATTTCCACATTTCTCTCAGGAATATCATGTTTTTCTTTTTTTGATGCTGCTAATTCTATATACACAGAGTACCTCTCCCTCTTACCCGACTAATGTTGCCTAAAGATGTACTGAGATGGTTTAAAAGTAATTTAAATTTACACCATGTCCACTCAGGCTTTGTAAGAATGCATCAAGAAAAAGTGAGGTATTCACTTTTAGTTAGCAAGGTAATGTTCCTAAAGTAGCTCCTTGAAGTCTGAGGCAGTAGGCAGCTGCAAACATCCGACTGAAAGCCCATATGTGATTTCACAGCTTCCAGTCGAGGATGTTTACAGTCGCTCACTGTCAACAGAGATATACATTCTTCCTGTTTGGTGAACCTGAAGAAGGGTCTCTAGTAGGTGTTTCTAAGATGTATAGGCATCAATGCTGTGCATTACAAAAACCTCACTCAAACACAAAAAGAAATATTCAGAAATGTCTCAAATTCAAAACAAACAAAAAGTTTCACACATGTACAATATTTATCTACAAAGTTCCTATAAATAAAGTGTGACATACTGGACATACCTGTGATATGCTAAGACAACATATGCAAATGGCTTTTATCCAATAGTATCAGCCTCCAGGAACAAATAGGCTGTGCTGGGTTACTTAACATAACTTCAGCATGTATTATGTAAGCAAAATCTTTGAGTGAAAGTGACCAAACATAGACATTCAATTACTTTACAACATAAAGGGCACATCTAACATTAGATACTACATTTAAATGAACTTTAAGACACTCAACAAGGGGGAAGGGATTAAAAAAAAAAACACTCAACAAAAATATAAAAGGTTTATTTTGAACATTATAAACTCTGACCAAAAAAAAAGACTTAATGTTCTGCTTTCATCTATCACTTTTACTCTGAAATCTACTCCCAGATATAACTTGTACAGTCAGCTAGTTTTTGAAAGAATAAGCAACAACCAGGAGAAAAATAGAAGGAATAACAGGTCTGCAACAGGCATATATCAGTTTGTAGATCAAAGTTTCCCACTGGAAAAACACAGAACCCATCACTCCAACGGAGTGACGCACATTAACTCCAAATTTGAATGTTTTGAATTCCACTCCCATTCTCTTATGAAAATAAATGAGGAAAACTGAAGGTTAAGCTCTATCAGTCACTACTTTCCTGAAGTAATTCAAAACCTGTCCTACTCTAGTGGAAGATTAAGTTGATACAGAGAAGGTGTGCCTTCCCTGAGATTTGTTTTTAGATGAAGTTACCATAAGGTTCTTAAATTGCATAAATCTTTTAGTAGTTTGTGACACCAAACTCAAAACAAAAACGGAATCCACACAAGCAGTGTCACATTTACTGACACCAACAAATGTGAAGAGCTCCATAAATTACTTTTTTCAAAGCAAAGGGTAACTCTATCCCATTAAGGTTAAGAAAGTTAATCTCTGAGGCAGCAGGTGAAAACAAGCTGAATTATGTTGTGGCCTTTTACTTTATTAACTAAGGACTTTGAACTATTAAAACTTCCTAGGGAACCACATTTTCTCAATGGGTCATGTCACATAGGGGAACAAAGCAAACTTATCAGTGCTGTGCAATTCTACATTCCAGAAATTCTTAGTACTTGGCATTCTGACTAGGGCTTGAGTCAGTCCACCAACTCAGTTACAGCTACCAACCTTGTGAACTTCTCACCAAGACACCCGCTTCTTTTAAGTTTGACACAAGCAGACAGGCTGGATACTCTTTAATTAAAACATAAATACCAAGCCTTACACCCTGTGAAGACATTGTACAGCAGTGCTATTTACAAAAAGGAAATATTTTTACTTCTATAAATTTTTCTCAAAATGACAGATTCCTTACTTGCCGTGGAACTTTATCACTTTTAAATAATTTTAATCTAAAAGTAAAAACAGTGATTAGCACACACTAAGTAAAAAAATTAATATAACAATTTGGTGAACATATGCAAGACATTTTAAGCCTTAGCACAACTTTGGAAATCTGGTCTTTGCTCAGAACTCTACGAATGAACATAAAAATTTCTCCAAACAAAGCATGAAAGACCATAAGATCTTAGTTACAACAGTTCACAAATGGAAAGGCACTGAACAAACATCAATATAACACTTCTCTGTCTGTATCAATGGTCTTTCTTTTTAGCAGGACACCAGCTAAATGGAATCTATATGAAAGTTAAAAGTCAAAGCTGATTTATCCCAGCAGTCGCTGAACAACTTTGAAGGTTTGAGACTCCATGTTATTTACTTATCTAAACTATTTGCTCTGGTAATTGCAGAGGTTTTGATAGGCAGTACTGATTTCACTTAGAAAAGTAATTCCCAAAAATAAGAATGTGGCAACAGAATCATCAGGACAGCTTCATCTAACCCCACATACCTGGACTGCCTTTAACTCTAGCCACTCTGCAGTTCTTATTCAGTAAATAGAGAAAAGAGTATGCATATTTTGCAAAAGTTATCAGATGACTTTGCTATACACTCCCGATAGAGAACCACAAGCTAGAAAGAGAGAACTAAGTAAATTTGCTTAAGACTAAAAATTCTTGCCACTACTTCAGAAATATGAGCAGTAAAGTTATTTAAAAAGTCAAGAGTTTAAGACAGCCATAACTGAGAACAGCTTAAAATATTACCACTCAAGTTCTCCTTTCTCCCTCCATTCACATTCCCAGTTCTCTATATTTTAAGATATCAGAAAATTTAAATTAAATGGCCCAAACTTGAATAGTGAAATTTCAGACACTTATTAACAAGCAGGTAATGGGACTGATTTATTCTTTGATTTCTTTGTTTATACTAGGACTCTCCTTTGGCTGCAGAAAAGACAAAGGTACATATAGGTGACCCTACCCAACCAGAGAATACCGATTTCCCTGTTTCCATCTTGTGCCTCCCATGTCCATCTGACCTCTATCCTGCCTCTGACCTCTGAGAGTTCGCAGCACTCTAGGAACTGGAGTGTGTCACGGAAGCACAGGGTCCAGGGCCCAAGCTCTGCTCTGTATTCTTCCACTCTCCATGTCTATGAGACCTGGATTCCAGCCAACTGCATCAGTAATACTGGTATTTGGCCCCTCTTCCTCCCTTCAGAAAATCCATCTAATGAGAAGAAACACAAATGGTCTCTGCTTCCTTTTGTAGAAAGCAAACAGAACAGTCATCTAAAATGAAAGTACAATAAATACACAAAACAAAATTTTGCCCTTTAAAATTCATCTTCACCTTGTATTTATACTTTACACTTAGTAGTTCACACTGCTTTTAGCCTAATTCTAATTCTTATTACATTTCATTTTAATGACAATGATGAACTTTCCCCTGCCTTGTTGGTAATTAATAGAAATACAACCCTGTTCCTTGCCGCTTGAAAATCGATGAAAGCTATGGGAATTTAATGAGAACATTTTCCCATGGATTGTGCACACAGGGAAGATAAAAAAGTTCAAATTCTAGGGTAGGCTAGAGCTTACAGAGTAAAATCTCTCCTAAAAATTAAAATTAGTATTTTTATTCAATTAACATTTTAATAAAATGGTAGTGAGAAATAAGTATATTTGTTTACACCTTTAATTTTAATGCAACACTTTTGTCCTATGCTAAGTCTCTGAATGATCTCATGCTATCTGTGCTGAAGTATAATCTAGTATCATCATCATCACACAGATGGACTGGGGAAATTACATCATATCCATCACTCACTTTCCTGTTTGGACGTTTAGCTTATTTTAAGTGTTTCTGGGTCAGCATGGGCTTGAATGAACATGAGATAGTTACAATGACAATTCACAAATAATTGTGTTTCCACAAAACAAAGGTTCATATAAAACCAAACCAATAATAAACTCTGGAAATGTGACTATAGAACTGATGCTACTAGAGGAGGGGAAAGGAAGAGCAAAGTGAGCAGTACAATGAAATACTTTTGGTGCTTTAGTGGTGGGTGTGATGTAGTAACATACACCTGCAGAGTGTAATCCTATACCTCTCAATCATATGCAGTGTTATAAACCAATGTTACCGCAATAAAAACGTTTTTCTGTTGTACAAAGGGCATAAAAATAAAAACATAAACTTAAGAGTAGATATAAATATCCAGATCATTTGGTGATAAAACAATTCATTCAGTCACTTATTCATTCATAATGTATTCACTTGCCAAACTCTCCTGTAAAACAGTACTGATTTATTGATACAATCTAGGTCAAGGTTCCCTAGACAGGAGCTCTCAAAGCTTGTGAGTTTTTGGTTGTCATCATCCTACACCCTCATCTGCCTGGTCCTCCTCCCTTTCCTCTCCTACTTTGGCTGGCATTCTCACTAGGGAGGGAGATTCCACAGGGTCAGAGTATCCCAACCTCCAGGCTAATAAGGGACTTTCCATCTCACTCTGCCTGCCCCCTCTCCCTCTTCCCTCTAGCACCTCACTGTCAGCAGTTCCCAGGCTGTGTCCCTCAGACCACCTGCTGGCTCAGCTCTTCCCCAGGGGTTCAGGACTATTAGACTGTTAACTGAGAGCAAATCTCACCTGCCTAAAATACTCTCCCAGCCCCCTAGTGATATACAGTCTATTTCTAAAGGGACATTAGGTGAATTTAAGATGATTTTCATAATCACATGGTAGAATTCAGAATTCAAATAACCCTTATTGCTTTTTAATGAAAGCGATTCAGTTCCTCAAACAGTTAAAATTCAACCTAAGTATTATACCTTCAGAATAATGAGAAATTATTTTAACAGAACACAAATAAGAAATTATTTAAAAGAAATTTAATTTAAAATAGTTTGTTTATAAATTTTCCAATAAAAATGCACCCATTTCTAATTTAAGTCAACTCTAAACAGTTGATATTTCTATCAACATTTTCAGTCAAATTATTTCAGTGGTCTTATAAAAAAATTTGAAAGCAACCTGCCACTTAGTTCATTATTTCATTTTCCAAAGCTTTTGCAAAGTATTTCTTAGTAATAACCAAAGTTAGTTTATATCCTTTTATTATTTTTTTATAAAATATTATCACCATAGAAAAACAAGTTAGTTATTTAACATCTTCAAAGCTAACCCTTTCTGAAATTACATAATTATTAAAGTATATTTCCAAAATTACGCAATGATATAGACCATTAGATACCCCATCAAGTTAAAGAAAAACTATATATTATATAAACATTACATACTGAAAATTCAGAAAAAAATTATATTTTCTATGTTATACAGGTTTTCTCTACTATAAATACTTCAATATAAACATTTAGAAAAAAGTGACTGACCCATTTTAGACACAAAAACTAATCTTTCATTATCTTAAGAATAATGTTGACAGTACTAGACATTTCTCCAGCACAGTTCTCTAGCTAGCTAAATCTTGGAAAGGAGAGATTGCCCTAAGCCACTTCCGTGAAGGTCATGATTATTCTAATCACTATTATGTCTACTGGAGCACCTCATAATGTGCCCTATATATAGGAAGTGCTCAATGTATAGTAGCTAAATTTTTAAATACTAAGAAGATTCTTAAAGCACAACTTATTTATGATTATCTTTACTTGGAAAAATGTATACTCTCACAACTCTTCAAAAGTATTTTTCCCCTTTAAAAGGTGATGAAATAGATAGATGTTAATAACTGATCCAAGTTTAGAGCCAGAGATAAAATATGAAAACTTGATTCCTCATCCTGTGGTCTATGAGCCCTCTCTTGAGCCCAGTAATACTTCTGTCATGGTGTGAAGATAGAGAGCACTGAGCCTTTTTGATAGATGGCTGGTACACACAGGTCCCTGATGGTGACTAAGCCTATTTTCTCTGTGAATGAAAAACATTATACCTATACCTTACATAGCTCACTGAGAAGTAATTGAGATATGTATGACTATTATGTTTTATTATCTTGATATTACCTTGATTATTGCTTATCACTCCCTATGGTTATAAACATATTAGAGCAGATTAACCTGAACAGCGTCTACCAATGGCAATAAACTACTAAATGTCATTTGGCCTTTTTAACTAGCTACCTGATCTCATTTGACCTCACTGACATCAATTTCCTTAACTGTAACAAGAGGGTTAATCATATTCTCTCTAAAATCCTTCCAGCTATAAAATCCAATGACTGTAATTTCTTCATTGCTTGAATTTATGAGGTGGGGCAGAAGAACTGGAGTGGGAGTGTCACAAGAATTTTTAACAAATTAAACATATACAAATCATGGAATCCAAAGTCCCTTAACTAGCATGATTATTTTTTAAAATACAAAGAGCCACCAATTTCCCTGATTTCATTCACCATTACATCCCACACCCAAAACATTTTTGAAAATAGCATGACTACAAAATAGTTTGAGAGTATATTTACAGACACAGTAGTTAGTAGCTGACTTATGATGCTTTCTAAAGAAGAATTTAATTGTCTTTATACAGTTGAGCAAGGGAATTGGGTATTATTCACATACTTTTTTTTTGCCAGTGACAGCATACACAAAATAGGGACAAAAAAAAAATTCTTTAAAGAGAACAACCTTAAAATCAGTTTACAAGATCTCCACTGCTTAGAGAGAACTCACAACTTACTTGTAATAACTCACTGCCTCTCAAAATCAAAGACACTTGCAGCAGAGTTTTACTACAAGTTAATATTTCACTTACACTGTTTTGGGCTTTTAGTAGCTTAGTTGTTCATGCAAAGATTTTCAACAAAAGAGTTTCAAGTTCAAAATAAAAATCATACTTTGATTTAAAGAATAATTATTTTGAAGATTCATGTTACAATTTCACTCTACTATATTTTCCTAATTGATATGTACTCACAGCAGATTTGCGCTAAATTTGAACATCTAAGGAGAGCTGACAATGGAAATATAGTGTGACTAGTCCCTATTTCATTTGTTGAATTAAGCATTAAAAAAGAAGGTTAAGAAAAAAAAGATTAGGTCAGCCAAATAGTGTAGCCATGGAAGCAATAGTGACAAACCATCAACTACTGTTCTGCTCCTTTGCCTCTAGGGAGGAAAGAGTGAGAAAGAATGGGATGGCTTCTCTAGCTTCTAAATATTGATGTACCCCTCCTAACTCCAAGAAAACTTGGTGTGGTAGTGACATAGGACATACAAATGAGAAGAAAATAGAGGAAAATTAAAAATTTCCACAATTACAGGAAAGAATGGAAAAGTAGGAAAATTAATTAATGAAAAAAAAAAAAAGAAAAATTTATTTCCCCCTTTCTATTCCTTAAGGGCAATTATTAGTGATTCTTGAGCTATTAGAATTACATGTTATTGCCATACAATGTCCAAGAAAAAAAAAATCTTTAGTTTACTTTGTCCTATAGATGGGGACCCAATTAAGATCATGTGTCTCTACCTGGACAATGAGTAACAACATAAAATTAATTAATTTCTTAAAATCAATATTTTTACTATTTAGCTCAATATTTTGTTACTTAAACTATTTTCATAAAGGTTAATGACTAATCTACAGTTTCTAAAGAGAATGGGATTAAAAGACTTCTGGGGACCAAAAAGTGAATTTTCAGAAAGTTTCAGGGTAACACTATCTTGGATTTTCTACATGCCTCACAACTTCAGTTATTATGTCCCAATCATAAATAAATAGGAAATGTTTTCAGACCTATGATCTGACCAGAAAAAAATCCTAAGAGATGAGTTAAGTAGCACCCAGAAAATCTTCCATTCCCCAAACAACTAACCTCTACAGAACAAAAATGTCACATTTTTATTTTACCCAATATATAGAGAAAGGGGGGTTTATAAACAGTAAGAGTACTCTAAACCCTTTTAAAAAGTTCAATAGGAGAAACCACCTAACTTAGAATCTTTGAAACATTAATTAGAAATAAAAAACCTAACATATTGGTTGGCATTCCAGAGCCTGAAAGTCCTAACTTTTCTCATTATTCTTCCTTTCTTTCTAAAGCTCTTCTTAAAATTGCCTCTGGTATTTTCTAAATATGCTCAGAAGTCCTAGGGCTCTGGCAGTTTTTTAACTAATAAAATAAACATAGCAATCGAGTACCTGCAGTTCTACTAACAGTATTGTTTGTATTCTAAGCCCCATCCACAAAGGCTAGAGAGAAAAATATGCAGTATAAACAAATATTACTTAGATACCAGTGGCATCTCAAAGCAGCACACCCAAGACTCAAAATGCAAAAGGAAGAAATTTTCCACTCCCACGGTGCATAACTCCCTGTTGAACCTCATATCAGGCAAAAAGAGAATGAAATTGTCTCTGTAACCAAGAAGTTGGGGAGGAGGTGTGGGTGTAAAGCACATCAATAATTTTCTTTCTTCATTTCTTTCACCATCTTTTATCCCTCAATATAGCTCTTCTTTTCTATGGTGTCTCTTTTCTCCATAGTTCCTACTTTTAGCTGTTCCCTTCTCATCTTCCACTTCAAATTTCAACAAAAAATATAGCTCTGCCCTTTAATCTCATTGCCTAATATCAATTTCTAAATTTCATATAGCACTGTATTATAGAGTAACTATTGAATAATATTCTCAAAGTAATAAACAAAGAAGGGCAAGAAGATAAAAAAAAAAAGTGTTAGGGTTAAAGAAGGGTTAGGGTTAAAGCTGGAAATTTTTTTTCCCACTGGATTCACAACAGCCAAACTTCCAGCAGAGAGAGATGCTAATCCCCTAGAGAAGTTTGAGTCCTGAGAAATGCTAGGAGGTAAGTCATAAAAGTTCATGCAGCCTTATGAGATTCCCAGCAATATAGTAGTGTCCACTGTACCAGACTGAACTGGAAGCTGAAAGCTAAGGCAAAGATCACTTCCTAGTACTGAAGAGGGCCTACTCTTACTAAATATGAACTTTGCTTCTGTAGTGCAAAGGCGTAAAATTGAAAAAGGAGGATATGTTGCTCTTTTAGACAGGGCTGGCTGAGTCCTTGATCCTTTCCACATACACTTATTTTCCCAAAAGTCTGGCCTTATTGCTTATCTTTTTGTTGATTCTGAGTACTACTGCTAAGCTGTCCACTGTGCCAACACTTACAGTCTCTCTCCATGTGAGGTTCTACCCTATAATAAAACTAAATACCTTAGTTTCTCAAGTGTAAAACTGTAATATCTATAAATTAAGAGGATTAAATAAACTGCTGATTTTTGTAAAGTGTTTAGAATAGTTTTTGATACATGAAAGTATAAGAACTTTTAAAATAAAAATGAAAATAATCTGTAAATAAATATATCTGGATTTAAATGACAGAAGGTACTTGGTGATCGCAAAACTGACTTCAAATGGAAAGAAAGAACAAATATATTGAATCTGTCAACAAGTGTCATCATTCCAATAGGATTACCCAGGCAGATTGGCCAAGAATCAGAACTCTGTCTTAACATTCAAATTTAGCCAGTTCTGTCCCGGTCCTGATATGCTTAATTATTGAGAAATAAATATATCTATCTGTGGAAACCACAGTTTACAAACTGCAAGTATGTGAATCCTCCCTCAACGTGGTATATCCTATTTGATTATTCAGCACTATAGTCATTTGAGTTTTTAATTATCTAGATAATACTACTTAAGAGGTTTTCACTGTATATTTAAAAGAGGATAGAGTTTAAAGTTCAATGTGTAGACTAAGGAAAAATGCCTTATTTTCCTTTGGATGTGGGGCTAGAATAGGTCAACAAGACAGTGTAGGTTATAAATTAGAGGGTCATAAAAAGGCAGGAAAAATGATAGCATAATATGGGAAGGAGAGACAAGAAAAAATAAGGTTGGCTTCACGAGATGAGAAATCTACCATGCTTGTAATATGTGACTAAGAAAATGTTTTGATGACAACAGGAAATAAAATATACCTCAGATAAGGTACATATTTGAAAAGTATAAAGTTAACTCATGAAAATGAAACTCTGGTTTAAATTTTATCTTCCCTACTTCATTTTTGCTTTTAAGGTAAACATAATATTTTAAAAATTTATCTGGAGTTTCAAAGACAAATTACCAGATTTCAGTAATTATGTTTCTATTTTTCTATCAATTATTGGCAAAGAGTTTAGCAACTTTTCATGGTCACTAGAAACTTTTAACATAGGTAACTAACTATACTAAAAATTATTTCCACAGATTTAGTAAATTTAAGACCCAGAAAACGATAATCATTTCAGCAGATGTTCTCTAGGTGATAGTAATAAAATTTTATTTTTAAAAGAAATATATTTGACATTTTTTTACTAATAAAGCATTTGTAATGGAGTAAAATTCCATTCAGTAATTCAAGTAATATAACTAGAGTTTGCTATGAAAATAGATATGAAAATCTTATTTAGTAAAATGTATTAGCATTAATAGTTTTAATTTACACAAAGAATCGATTCTCTAAAGTTTGTGTTAAAAGTAAATAATGTCAAAGTACTAAGCTTCTCCAAATTTTAGTATTGTACCTTGTAGAATTCTAACTTTAGCCAGAAGAAAAATATACTACATCTAAGCAAGAAATTTCCATTACTCCTATATTAAGACACCATACCCCATACAACTAATGACAGGAAAGCATTTCTATTCAAAGTTCTAACACTATCCAGCCTGAAGCAAAGTTTAAAAAAAGATATAAAAATAAAACACAACTCACATTTTTACAGTAAAAGAAAAAGTCTTGCTAAATAAGTAGCAATTATGCTGAAGAATTTATATGCTAAGCACGACTGAATATAAAAACACCAGAGCAGTCAACCATAACTTTAGCACTTTGAGTATGATTAACAGAATGAACTTTCAAAGGTCAATTAAATGTCAACACAGTTTAAAGAGATATTCTTCTTAAGTCTGGTCAAAGTATAACAGCACCGTATAACTTAAGGGTACTTTTCTTAATTTAAATATAATGTGCATGTGACAGATGACAAATGGGCAACTCATTCCTCCAATCAAATTACTATTAAAAATCATCTAGCATCTATCTTAGAGTCCTGACTACCTTGTCTTTGAAGTTATGAAATGACTAAAAAGAAAACTGTATTTATTATATAGCATTATCCAATGAAGATAAAATGTAAAATAAGGTGCAAGAAAGACTAAGATTTATGCAATAGCTGACCCTATCTATTCTAACAGATCATCATCCTGACTCAATCCCCACTAACCTTCCCTGAAGTCTTATGGTTAAAAAGCATGTCAATAAAGCTACGGGACAATAAAAAATTTTCAAGTTTGACTTTAGAAATCTGTGGGACAAATAAGTCCTGAAAGCATTTGAGCGCCCATTTTTGACATTTCCATCAAATAACTCAATTAAGAGCCCCAATCATATCCCACATAAAGAAACAAAGTTGTCCTAAACCTCAGAATGAGAAGGGCATTAGCATCATCTTGCCCAAACCATTCCACATTCACAGTTCAGGAAATACAGATCCACAAAGGCAAAACAATCTGACTTGGTTCACACAACTCCTCGCAGACATCAACTCTGGGTGTCTTTATTTATAATTTTTGAGATCAAGTCTTTAAAATGCACTCAAACCAGTATTTTCTCTATACCAAATCTATCATAGACCTATCATTCATTAGGGCTTTAAGACCATGTTATAACTGACCCCAATGACTTCCACTGGAATTAAGAGGAAGATGGGATCCTTAAGATGTTAATGGTGAGAAAGTTCAAGAAGTCATTGAAATATGAACAATGGATAGAACTTGGGTGGTTCAAAAGGAGGCTTCACTAATGAGGGAAGCACCATGGATTAAGGCAAAATGGTGTGTGAGTAGACATATGCTAGAAAATAGTGGCAGTTAGTGTTTAGAGTGGGATGGGAACCTGGGTTAAAGGCTATCATATAACCTTTATGGAGCAGATATAAAAAATAAATGAGTTGATCTGAGGAAAAAGCACTCTGAAAAGTTTGAAAGTCCCTAAAAGATAATATAAAAAAACCTTAGGACAAGGACTTCTTTGATTATATCCTCATGTTCTAACATACTTACTTCTCTGAAAAGACAAATTTGGAGTTGAAATTCAGGTTGACACAAAAACAGAAATCCCTACCCCTCAATAATTCCAAAAGTTAGATCCCAAGAGGAGACAGCTGACATTCCTAAATCCCTGTGAGGTTGAGGAGCACCAATACTAGAATCCAAAACATGGATTAAAATGTTAAGGCAGGTCACATCATCACTGCTTCTCAAAGTGCATACAAAAAGCATAGTAAGAGCTAAAGTGGTACTAAAAGAGTGCAGGATAAGGGAGATAGCAGTTGAGCCACAGAGGAAACCCAGATTATTAGCTGCTACTGTTGGCTGCATCCCTTTCTGCCTCTTTTCATTTTGCTCAATAAATTACTACTTAGTGGTGTGACCTTCCATTCTGGCCAGAACTACTTATCTCCTCCTGCGTTGTCTTCTTTTGTCCCTCTTCTACAGCAACTCTCCAGGGCTAAAAGAGAAAGTTTCACAAGTTAATATAATAAAAAGCTATATATATTGAGTACTATTATTATCTGTCACTAATTTATACCTTACATAATTTATAATCTTATATAATCCCCAAAACAATTCTGATGTGGCTATTACTAATATTCTAATTTTCTAGTAAGGAAACAAATTTTGAGGGAGAGGATACAGCTCAAGGTCAAGCTGGCAGTAATGGAAAAGCTAAGACTTGAATCAGATGCAATTGACTCTTCAGCCTTTTCTTACATCCTCTGTCCTAAACTTTTCCCTGTTTTTCGATAAATATGAAAATTCTCACTTATGTCAGGCACTTATTTTATAGACACAGAAGTTTACTGGGGCCATTATATGTGTTTGTATTATATGTGTTGTATTTGACAACAGAGGGCAGGGGACTGGATGCAGCTAAATTTGCCTGTCAAATTATCAGCTTTAGGACTGAAATCTTCAACCGTGAGTGTTGAAGGATGTTAAAGGGATAGTCCTCCATCCAGTGTTCTTGATCTGTTCTCTCCAGAACCTTCTGTTCTGTGGGGTCCATTCCCAAGTACTTGCTTAGAACCTTATCCTTAGCTAAGAAGAGGAGGTGGTGATATTGCCACTTTCACAAATCACATACTGCCAGGGTTTCCGTAGTGTAGTGGTTATCACGTTCGCCTGACACAAATCACATACAAACTAGGGAGGTAGGTGGTACCTCACCAATGGAAGGGGACCCATGAGCCTTGTGTCCTAAAACAGTATTAACTATACTTGTAGGTAGAAGTGGTTTTTGAGGGGCTCTCTGGCAAGGGGGACCCAATTTGGGGTCAGGCCACCAAGCTTCTAGTGCTAGAAGGGAAGCAAAAAGGGCAGTAAGCATATGGGGTGCATTTTAATGTTTCTAGAAGAAAGCAACAGCTGCCATTAAACCTTGGCAGAAAAACTATAACATTAAATCTCAAAATTTAGTGTGATTTTCTCTTTTCCAGGGGCTTATTAATATATGTTCTAATATCTACTCACAGACTTTGTGCTTCTTTAAGTAAAGGAAGACATCTAGGAATCTGAACTTTTGTAAGTACTAAGATTTTGAGACAAGGGGTCTAAGGACCACACTCCCAGTACATTGCTCTAACCATTCACAAAGGCTGTCCAAGTAGCAAATCTGCTGAGGAAAACGTGTATCCTACAAAGGTGGCTTGTGGTTCAAATATCAATGCTAGGTTCTAGTTTGAATGATTATTTTAAATAAAGCTTCTAGGTTTTCCAGAAGTTTCCAGGGGACTTTTAATTTTCCTGATGTCATCAGACTATTTACACAGGTCTCATGGGAAAAACAGAATGTCTCATGTATGATGCAGTCTGCATAGGATCTCCCCAGTATACACAGCACTTTTCTAGAGAGAAGACCTTCTAGCAAGACACTCATTTCCAGTACTAATTCTATGTTTGTTGTAAGAGTGGAAATAATTTCTCACTGCAGATTTAATTGATTTCAAAAGGAACACTTTGTTTCAAACAACTGCACTGATAGGCTTATTTCATGCTGTTTTAAAATGAATTTAAAATTCAGAAAACATGCAAGTGAAATATTATGCTTATGATTAGGTCATTTAATTAGACATTCAATTAGAATGTAAACAGCTACCAATTATTTAACAAATATACCTCTGCACAGGTTTTTCTTTTTCAAAGGAGGTTTGGTCATAACAATGTATTATGTTAAATCAGAATTGATTTCTCTTAGAAACCTTACCAATTGTCATTTTCCCTTTCCAAATCTCTATCCTTAAGTTATAAACTTTCAGCCTCAATTCTGGGACTAAGCTCCATTTTTCTGCCAATGCTTTCTTTGATATTGTCTTTCTTTCCCCAAAGAATTAATTTTATTTAAGGATGGCAAGAAGAATATTATTCTTATCTGAGCATTGGGCATCTTATCCAGCTAATATTTGCTATTTATGCACTTCAATTAAAAAATTAACTATTGCAGTTATAAGCTCCAGGGATAAAAAACCCAATGGAGCACCTGTTATCTAGAAGGCACG
Organism: Galemys pyrenaicus; assembly: GCA_019455555.1. Lineage (NCBI taxonomy): Eukaryota > Metazoa > Chordata > Mammalia > Eulipotyphla > Talpidae > Galemys > Galemys pyrenaicus. Next base: position 3,802,892 of record JAGFMF010011771.1, on the reverse strand, counting down.
CTCATGAACTATGAGAAAGCTGGGGAACTTGATCAATACGCTAATAAAATAATTTCTTTTACACATAGTACTGACAAGAACACATTTAATAGTTGAGAAAATTCTGGTTAGGGAAAATGTTTGATTTCACTTTCATGGAAAAAATTACAGGTTACTGTGATAACCAAAAGTTAACACTCTACTGTATTGCAACACAACCTGAGATGACAATATTTCAATACCATTCCCTGACCAAACCTTTAACATTAATAATTTATCAAAATTACACATGCCACTAACACATCCCAACAAAGAAGATTATGTAAGAGACCCGTCTTGGTGTCAGTGTTACTGAATACAGCAGCTATTTTCAATCCTTCATTAAAATTAGATCAAGATGTACTTGCATTATGTGTTTCTGTTCCTGTAGGAAGACTTACATTAGTTTAAGAATTACTCTGGTTATGGCATTTTCCCCCTTCTTTTTAGAGTTAGAGCCCCTCCCCACAAAAGTTTTCAGTTGAAAGAATACAGAAACAACAACAAATACCTGTTTTGCTTACTCTCTCCCATGCATAATAAAGCCTTGTTCTCCTAAACTGAGTGCTGAAAGGGTGAAGGGATCCCTTGGGGCACCTGCCACTTCATCCTCAAGGCTGGTTTTGTCCCCATTCTGGTCCCTAAAACTCCAAATGGTGCGGCAAAGTAGACCAGTCTTTAGAAGCGATTTTAAAATAAGCAGGGAGTAATTTATTTTTCAGTTTAAAAAGCCTTCAAGTATTAGTGTTTGACAACAGTAGTTTTAACAATTACGTTTGAGGAGACTGAAAGGTGAACCCAGGCGTATGTAAATATATCCTGGCCTACCTCTTCACAACTCACGCACCACGTTGAGGCCCAAATTGACTCTCAAACCGAGATGCATATGGAAGACACCACAGGTCACGCAAGTCTAGTTTTATGGATCATCCACGACGCGGGCTACATGGTTAAGTCACTTGTCCAAGGTCAAGCGGAGCCAGTTTCAGGCAGGTCTGGTCCCCACGACCTTCTAATCTTTCCAACCTCCTTCCACTCCCCGCCCCTGTCCTCTGTAACCCGGCTCCCGAAGGGTTCCCACGGATACGGTTCACCAGTCAGTAGCATGTCAGCTCCTCTAGAGCCCTCGCACTTTTATTTGTCTTTCCCGACTGCTTCGAAAGTGTTCAAGGCTCTCTTCACGCGTTCTCCAAGTCCAGGTGCCACGAACCGCTTGAGCTCAAGGCGCTCAAAGCCAACTCACCCGCAGCCGCGGGCACTGGCGCCCTCGGACCGACTCCGGCCCTCCCCGCGGGCCCTGGCAGTCGCGGCCCGAGCTGACGACGAGTCCGGAAAGTCACCGGCTGTGACCGCGGACGCCAGGGGCGGGTCGCGTCGCGCCGCCCCGCGGAGGCGCCGCAAACTTTTCCCGGCTCGCAAGTTGCCGGGCTCGGCGGCAGCGAACCGACTTCCTTCCCTGGCCGCGGGATGAGGGGGCGCCCCTGCTCCGGGCAGAGGCCGGGCCGGCCGGGAGGAGGCTGGGCGAGCCGGGAGACGGTCAAGTAGCCGCCCCGGGAGCGCGGGCGCCCAGCGCGGCGAAGCGCGCGGGGCCGGAGGCCGGTCGCAGTCTCCGCGGCCTCGGACCCCGACCCGGCGGCCGCAGCACCCGCGGGCGAAGCGACGAGTTGCCGTCCCGAATTTGCCGCCCCCTTTCGCCGCCGCCGCTCACCGCGTTCTTTGTGTGCCTCTCGCCGGCCTCGGGCCGCTTTGCCGCTCGCCTGACAGCTGATGGCTCCCCACTCCGGGTCCTGCTTTTCCCCAGGCTGCGGCCGGCGGAGCCCGGCCCGACCCCGGCAAGACCGGGAGAGAGGAGGGACGCTGACAGACGCGGTCTCGAGGCGGCCACCGCCGGGGGGTGGGGAATTGAGACTGCCCTCAGGAGAAGCGGCGGGCGACCAGTCCCGGCCTCGCACTCTCGCTACGACACCCCTTCCGCGCCCGGACCCTCGCGTCCTTCCTCCTCAGCCGCCCGCCCAGCTCCGATCCGGGGCCGGGCGTCCAGCTCGGCTGCGGAGCGCGCTCGGTCAAGAATCCAGGGGAACCCGCTCCGCCCCTGGCTCCAGCACCCTCCAATGATCTCGGCCTGCAGGGTGCAGTTCCGTCCAATCAAGTGTCGGAAAGCCCGGCCCGAGCGTGTAGCCAATGGCGCACGACTCCGGCAACACACCCGCCCTGATCCACTAGGAACAAACCGCTCGGAGCCCAGTGGGAAGCTGCCAGTGGTTGGGACCCCGATCGCGGCGCCCAGAGCGAGTCTGGTCCGGCCCTCGGAGCTGTGTCACAAAGTGACAGTCTGTGGAGAGCCGTCTGGTGCTTAAATTGCTATATTATAATAAAAGGCGTTGAAAATAGGAACGCCGGACGCGCTACTTTTATGGGTCCTCCAAATCCCTGCTCTGTACAGTAAACACCTTTTCTAGAGAAAGTTCGTGCATGAAAGAAGGCTGCACAACATGTTGTGGCACCATCAGCTGTAAAATTAAAATCTTTCCTTTTATAACATCCTTTAAAGCGTATCTGACCAGGCAGCGCTCAAGTTGGTGTATCCCCCGTAGGATACATTTGTCAGAACACCAGGTATCTGAGACAGGTTACTTTCTGTCCTGCTCCCAGGTGGTCCAGGCACTTTTTTTCTTTCTGAAAGAAAACTTGAATTCAAGAATAAAAAAAAAAAAATAGAAAGTTTTTGATGCATACCATCTTTGTTATAAACTTAAGTTTTATTTTAAAGTCATACAAACTGTCTTCAATGGAGGTTGGATGATAACAATTGAGGGGTAGTCTTCCAGAGAGAGAAAGGATTTAAATAAAGCTCTATCAATGAATCTAGTTCTCAATCATAATACCTTGAAATTTGTAGGCACTTTATAGTTAATTTTGCATTTGGCATGAATAGGATTACTCTGTTGTGGTTGTTTATATAAGATTTGTAGACTATTTTGAGGTCTTTACTGAAAGTGTACTACACCATGATGAAGTCACTGGTAACACATACGTGCATATGTTAAAATCAGTTCACACTTATTTGCTCTTCAAATCGCTTGTCACATTTAGCTTATTCCTTTTGGACAAGTTTGCATTTTAATATTTTTTGCACACGTGACATGTTTCTCCTGCATAAATTATTTCAGTGTTTTTTTTTTTTACAGGATGACCTATGCAATGAAATAAATGGAGAAAACAAGAAATTGACAGTGATGAATCAAGTAAAAAATAGCTTGTGTAAAACATCTTGTTCTCATGATTGAAACTTACAGCCCCTTTATGACATTAGCTTCATGGGTCCCCAAGACTAAGTCAAAAGATCCAGGTTCTAACTGATCTTGAGTAGATCTCTTAATGATTAACTCTGATGTAATGAGTTGGAAGCAAGCTCAGCCTTCCTCATCTGACTGCTGTGAGGTTATACCAAGATAACCTTTGTCAAGCATTGCTTCCTGAAGATATTGTGCCAAGTCCAGTAGCCTTAAGTGTGTTCTTCTTTTTTACTCCTCCAGCAGCCTATCTATATTTCCACTGACTCCACTTTTATCAGCCAATCAGTTTTTCCCTCAGACTAGATGTGAATGAAACTTCTGTCTCAATTCTGGAGCAAAAAGCCCTTCAGGTGTTCCCCACCCCCTTCCTCTTCTTTTTAAAGTGGAGATGATGTTAGAAGACAAGAATAATTAGGAAAGAATACTACTCAGATTTTTTTTTAAAAGATGAAATCTTGCCATTTGTGACAATGTGGATGGAACTGGAATGGATTATGCTAAGCAAAATAACTCAAGGAAAAAGGAAAATATGGTATGATTTCATTCATATGTGGTCTATAAAGAAACAAAGCAAAGGAACAGATGACACTAAACCAAAACAAACCCTTAGAAGAGTCTGTAAAACTGAGGTTACCACAGCTGTATGCTTAGTTCTGAATTTCCTTATAATCAAAATTAAAAGGAGAAATTACCTTTTGTTTCCAAATTTCTTCTACTTTTGTTTCCCCTGAAGGGAGGGAGGGGGAGCAAAAGGCAGAGGGGGTTCAATGGACTGTGGTACAGGGTTGTTTGTACTCTGCTGGTAGGTGTGATCTGGTCACATATATTTTAAGACTGTGCACCTATCAATGTAGTCCTAAAACATATGCAATGTTGTAAGCCAATATAACCAAGGGGGAGGAGGGGCAGGGAGAGAAATTAGGAAAGAATTATGGATGGGAAAATTTTGAGAAATTCTATTTACTGATTAATTTTAATATATTCCATAAAAACAAGAGGAATCATAATGCTCAGCTAAATGTTCTGCTTAAAATGTTAAAAATCTTATGCAAGTATCTATAAATACATATAAATTAGTTAATGTACACCATGTCTGCCAATGTGCATAGGTTTATGTGGAAGTTGTTAATGCCTAGATCAAATTTATACCCGTATAATCAAGCAATTTTGCAGTCATTTATTAAGGTTCCACTTAAGGCATTGGTATTTAACTTTCAAAGAGGAAAGGAAATGTGTATTTTTAGAGATATTTCCATGTTGCATAATGTAATTTGTTTACTTTGTTCCAAAATATGCAATCTAGTACAGAAGTTTAATTATTTCTTCAAACAAATGTACATATGGTAACACTAGAATGTGAAATTTGCTAAATTTAATTGAACCAGCAGTTGTTATTTTCAACTAATTAACTACACATATTTCATTTTGGAGTAAAAAGTGAATTGATCAATATGAATCCAATATACATGACTTATTAAGTATACATATATGTAAAAATGCACCTGTCAATGTAGGTATAAGTATATATATAATGTAGGTATATGTATATATAAGTATGCATATATGTAAAAATGTATAAAAGTCAATATTTGGTAATATTTTTGGCAATGGAAGTGTATACACCTATTTATTACAGGGAGTGGCTATTTCATCAATTGTCTGTAATATTCATGATTCCATTGTGGTGACGTTGCATTTACTATGTAATATTTTCAGTTTTTCATCAATGATTTCTTTATCAGTTGTCCAATATGGATCAGGAGAGATGTAACTCTTTAAGATTGTATTGTTCTAACAGGTATTTCAATGTTTACCAAGGAAATTGTGATTTTGGAGACAGGAGGAGCACTTTAAAAAATAATGATTTCTGTACACACCGATACAAAGTCTTTTATAAATTATGTCCTATGACCTGTGGTAATGTAATCACAATATTATTTTTCTCTGTATTTTACATTTACATATTATCATCCTTAGATTGCTTCTTGAATGAGTATAGTAACTAAATTCCCACATCCAGATTCTGATTGATATACTTCTGAATTTATGCGTGTCTTGAGAAAATTAGATTTCCCAGTATAATTTTCTCCAATTCACTTTGCTCATTTGAAAATAATGTTAATATGGAGAGTGACATTTTATGTATTTAGAGAATATATAAACATAATTCACACTATTTTTCTATTTCTGACCTGGATATAAGGGATGAAGGTTTGTGAACTACAACATCAAATCCCTTTTACTATCCTTTTAAAAACTTATGTTTTCCTGATTTCTTGAACTTGATCATGGAGTTTCCTCATGATGCAGTATAGTTATGGCAAGAGTCATTTATAATCATATGGAGGAACAAAGAGAAAGTTCCAGAAAACACTGGTGATAGACACCCTTCAAATCCCTTGCTAATATATCTTGGGCTACAATACCTTAGAAAAATGATTTTAGAATTAACTTTTTAGAAAAATAGTTTCCCTTGAAGTGAAATCTTTGTAATTTTTTATTTTAATTTCAATTGTAAGGAAGCTCTGAACTAAATAGCTCAATTTATAAAGGTATTGTGACCTGCTTCAAAGCAATTTTTAAAATACGACTACCTTGTTTTGATTTATTACTTACATATTATTAACCTATATTTTTATGCATGCAATTTATGTTATCTAAAATACTTTCCAAAATGAGGTATACCCTCTTCAATAACATCTTTTGATTCCTATATAAACCCTGGATATGATTAACTGAACCTAACATAGGCAGAATGTTTCCTGTGGATTCCATGAAGGAGATTGCTATAGATTTCTTTCATAGAGAAAAAGGTATTTTTCAGGTATAATATCTCAAAACACTTTTAGAAAGGTAGAAAAGAATAGAGATATAAGATATGGGAAATTTATTATGCTTATTTTTAAGTTATAGTTACTGGAAACACATTTAAAAATGCCTTTTGCAAAATTGGGGCTTTAACTCAAAAATAGAATATTTGACTTAAACATAAACTGAAATACATATGATAAATTATGCTTAAATCATGATCATTTCCAATGTTACCCTTCAACAACCTTTATACTTAGACAATAACCCCTAGAATATGTTTCCAATGCAATATATTTTTTCACTATTATTACTATAAATCTATTTCCTTCAATTTTAGTTGTCTCTTTTGGAAAATAATGTATCCTCCTGTTTTCCAACAACATGCTACAATTTTATTTTGATACTATTTTTCCAGGGGAGGATGCTATGGAATCACTATGGAACTACTTCATACTATTGTTTTGTTTTATAAGCTATATTTTAATTTCCTATAACTTAACAGTTAAAAAAATCATTCAACCTTTTAATGTAGAGTCATTTATACAAAGTGGCTGGTAGCATCCTCTTTCCAGCTGGTCAGCATGGAGGAGGCTCTCAGTGAAGTAGGAGGGTTTGACTGTAAGTGACAAAAAATTAAACCTAATTTAATATATAAAAATATTTTTATTAGCTTCTATGATTACAATTTTGACAGAGTAAAAATAAACATATTGCTACTTGACAGAAAGTGTGAGATGAAAGAAGGGAACAAAAGTGAAGAAAGAAATAGAGGTATCAATAGCCTTATTCTGTCTAGAGTGGTGCTAGGAACCATCTAAAATTTATTAGATGAGAAACAAGATAAATTGAACAAGTAGAAAATTTGAATTTGCCACCAAAAAGAACATAAATAATTACATGAAGATTTCAAAAGTATAGAAGTGTTGAGAGAAGGGCTATAGTAAAGGAACCCATTTTACATAGCTGAGAGCACATTGAGACAGAGCTTTAGATAGAGATAGATATGAGTTGTTTCAGTGCTTAAAATCCTAGTTCATTTTTCAAATCATAGTTTCAAAAAAGTTTATGGCTTAGTTTTCTAAAAATAGACATGGTTAGAAGACTTTTCTTTTAGGGATTATTGCTATTGGGCATGAAGAAAATTGTTGCCTTATTTGATCTTTTAAACCAAGTGTTCATGAACACTGTTCTGACAAAATTTTTTAATGTTATAAAAAAGTCTCAGTAAGAAAATTATAAAGAATGAATGAAGTGTGTCAATAAATGTTGGGAAACTACAACTGTAAAATATCAGGGTTGGATAAGACAGGGTATAGGAACTCTGTGCTGAGATACAAACATCAATCAAGACTGTATGTGATTTCAAGAAAGCAAATGTAATGGACATGAAGTGAAATTATTTTACTTACTTCACAAACAATTCATAATGTAGATTGTCTTTTTTGTGCTAGAGAACAACTGTGCCTTCAGAGTCCATAGATTTTTGTGCAGATTGCGTAAAGGGAGGATGTTTTTTAAATGCCCACTTGTCTTTTGATGAAGTAATTGTATCATTTAAAACACTTTGACTCAGCACACAGAAAAACTCAATAGAAAATGTGTTCAATTGTGAGTTTCATAGCTTGACAAATGAATGAAAATTATGGAGAAGACTGAGGAAAATTACAAAAGAATTAGAAATTTGATGAATTGAATTGGAATATTTGAGGAATTGACATTTTTAAACTCCTGTGGCTTCAGGTTTTTCAGCTATAAATCACTGCTAGTTTTTATGCCAGTAAAAAAAAAAATATTGTGGTCACTATAAGATGATCCTAGGGGACTGTTAGAATCAAGTGTATCTTGGATAGGATGAATCAGTCAGGTAGACTTGCATGATGTATTGTGAATATTCAAGGTCAAGGGAAAAAATCATTACTAGGAGCAATGGAGGCTGGGAAGGGATTTTGTGTATGTGTGTGTGTGTTTGTTTATGAGTGTGTGATAGGCTAAATGAATGTTTGGATCTCCAAATATTTGGATCACCTGCCAGTTGCTAAGTTTCAAGTTATATCTAAAAAGCGTGTCAGAAAAATTAAAGAATCATGATGAAATAAAAATTACTATCAGGGCATAATGTTTTAATACTAATTTGTAAAGTTTTATAATGTATTGTGTCATGTGGAAAGAGTATCTGTGGAAACTACCTGCACCCTAACCAAAGCGTTCTTATGTAGATGGCATCTTTCCAAAGTGATCCAAATGAATACAGCAGTGTATTGGTTTTTTATTTATTTTCTTTTCATTTGGAAAGGACTTTCATTTAATGTCACTAAAATTTCATAACTTTCCACCCCAATGAAGAGGAAGTAGCTTGGAGTAGTATTTGGATTCAGACATTTTTGAGTCCTGCTACTTGTATAGGATTCTCATCAGGCCACTAATTCCTCTGGGCCTATAAATGAGGGTGATAATAATTATAGATGTATCTCCCTCACTTATTATTGTGAGAATAGACACGGCCAATTTTTCAGGATGTGTTTTTCAGACCATTATGTGGGTCACCAATGTTCTTGCTATCTAAGTTCTATTCCCATTTCACAGAGAATAGAAAGGAGATGCAATGACTGAGATGAGTTCTCTTCTACCCAGTGGGATAAGGTTGGATCCATGACCCACAGGTCTCCTAATTACTGTCAAGTGCTTGTTCCACTACTTTGATGCATACTTTGAACTGTGTGTCCAATAAATAAAGAAATGTGTATAGTCATGGTTTCCTCAATTTCGTATTTTCAAATGAAGAGTTAGAGAAGTTGGTTACCAGGCTCCTTCTACACAGAAATCCTGTAGTAATCAAGAACTTAGTTTCTAGTTTTCTAAGGACTCTTGTTTGCCCTAGAGGCGATGTAGAGAAAAGAGGTTATAGTTAAAGAGTTCTGTGTAGCAAACAGACAAGAATTTCCTTTGCTCCTGTGTAAAGAGAAAGGGTATAGAGAACCAGGGAGATGGTGTGAGGTGGGGAACTACAAAGGTTGAAGCAGTTCAGCAGTTCCTGAAAATTTCCTTAATGTGTAGCATGGAAGAGACATGGATAAATGATTTTTAAGGTTAAAGGGTAAATGTTCAGCACTATCTTCTAAACACAGAAAAGACCTTGTGTGAGGTTTTTTGTTGTTGCTATTTGTTTTGTTTTTGTTTCAATGGATCCACATAGAACAAAGGAAAATAAGACGAGACCATGAAAATATAAGACACTTCATTCCTTCTCCAGAATTCTCAGAGAAATTGGCAGACCTGCGTATATATATATATAATATATATATATATGTGTGTGTATATATATATATATGGCATATAGAATAGAATAGAATATCATAATTGTATTTGAGGGCTCACTTCCTGTGGGTCAGAAAGAGAATTGCTAGTAAATGCAACATTATTGCCCAGAGTAAATGTTACTTAGATAAACCAACATCCTATGTTTACTGCTGTAATTAATAGTTTGAGAAAGCTAAGTGTAATTATCATTGCAAATTTTGCCTTTAATATCTGAAAAGCATCATATTTAATTCACAAAGGATTAGTTATAAATTGTAATTTGTTAATGATATATTGTAAGATATATTTGCTTGAAGAGAATAAAATCTAGATGAATGAATATCTAAATGTAGTTATCACTATGTAATAGCATTATGGTGATCTGTAACTTTCTAATATTTTCTGAATTTTTCCTAATAAACATTACAATTAAAATAGTAAAAATATATTTTAAAAATATATAAATTACAATTAAAATAGTAAAAATATAACTGTATATAACTAATACAGAAACTTACTTCTCCATTGCTGCACTAGTTATAAATTTTATCAATAATAAGTGTAGGTATTATATGACTTATCATAAATGAACTGATTCTCATTGAAAAATCCCTTTATCTGGACTTTTGAACCAAAAGTTTGACTATGCATTGTGATAAAATAATTTAGATAATTTTCACTACTAAGAAAGAACAAAGAAATAAGGTAAAGTTACATGAAATAAACATTTTGTGTGGCAGTTCCTCTGGCATCTTATAAATTCCTTTTTTTTGACCAGCAATTTTTTTTTTGAAGGATTTAGAAAATCTTAGTTGCATGTTAGTTCACTTTAGGTTAAATGTTTAAAGGCTAGAAAAATAATAAGGTATCTAGTAGTCCCAACGTTTTGGAAGATTTTGTAGTAGATATAGAAGATGGATAGTATTTCTATGATTCTTTTATAATATACATATTTCAGACAGAGTTTGTAAGCAAAGATTTTCGTATCCTAATTCACATTTGGCAATGTCTGGTGACATTTATAGTTCTTATAAGTAGGGGAGGGTGGTGCTACTGGCATCTAGTGGGTAGAGGTCAGTAATACTGCTACTTGGCGACAATGCACAGAGAGACCCCAACAAAGAGTTATTCAGCCTCAAAATGTCAGCAGTGCGCATGTTGAAAAATCCTGCCCTAGATTCCATTTTATTTATAAATAAACAAAATGACACCATCAAGTTCAAAACTTAAGAAGAAAATAATTCTTATTTATGTGTTTTCTTTCAAGCACTGGACAATATTTTTCTCTCTAGAAAGTCAAGAGTATAACTATTTTTAGTACTACATTTTTGTGTACAAAATAATACTTGCAAATTAAGAAACCGAAGGTAGGTATTTATAGCATTTAAGAAAGCAGACTCAGAATAATAAAGCTCATAGAAAACCAACGTGTTTCAGCAAGTTTGTTGAGAATGGATTTTTTTAACCTTCCTCAAAAAGAATATTTCAGATAGTAATTCAAAAACAGTTGGAATTGTGAGTCCAATGGTATATCAAGAACACACATTAATCGTGACTGATAGTCTCCTAAGAAATAAATGAAAATACAAAATGCACTTATTACAAAGTTTTATGTGCCCTTCAGAATCATAGTCATATATTTTTTTCAGGATTTCTTACAATGTCTTTTCAAAAAGTGGTTTTGGTCCTAGTTGAAAGGATGCGGAGCAGATGTATGCCTTCCCATCACCAGTGTGAAACTTGTATTGTCATAGGAAGATTCTTGCATTAGGAAAACAATCAAACAACAATAAAAGGAAGTGTGGCAGGTATTTTGTATCAAGTTAATCTCACAATCCTGAAGCACTTTTCCAGGTCATTTAAAAATATGCTTTTAGTTTGTTAGTGCATCAAGTTTAATGAAGGGTAATTGTATACTCTTTTATATTATTTTTTAGACAGGACATTAACTTAGTTCCCTATAAATAAGAAGACTGTTAACTAATCTGTCCCTATTTGGTCTTTATTATTCTGTTCTTCAAAGAATGGTTTGTCATGATTCTGTTTTTAGTTTTTAATTAAATGTGTAATGCTTAAAAAGTAGAGCTTAAATTGTTTTTGGCAGGTTAGATGGAGATATTCTGAGAATAAAGTTACTTTATGCTGTTAGAGACTTTCTTTTTATAATATGATAGAGTTGATGCTATGAGGTTACTCAGAAAGGCCTTTATACAAAGGCTCCCTTTGTAAACAAATATTATATGCTTAAATTGGTGAAGGGATCAGGAAGGAAAGAGGATTACAGGATCACTGTATAAATATTCTGTACTATTTTATAATATCTTTTGTTAACTTCTTTCTGGTCATAAAAATATTTGTTCACTGCTTTATATTTAGAAAATTCAGGAAAGTATAAAATGAACAGCTATCCCCAGGAACCCCTATTTCTAACACAGATCAACTTCTAGTTCTTCCAAGTGGGGCCCCTGTGTGCCCAATGATGATTTCTGTCTCTACTGTTTCGTAAACATTTACCTATTTCATCAAACTTCTTGTAAAACAAGTTTTATAATGTCCATGTCACATATTTTAAGTGGCTGCACCTAACTCAAAGTCTTTTTCTCCTCTATAACACACATAGTTGTATATTGCTCATAGCTAAGACAAGTTTAATACTTCTGGACATTTGCCATGGCCCTGTCCCTTCCTTTCCCACTCATGAGTGTATTTTAATATGAGTAAGAGTAATTTAACAGAGATAAACTTAACGTACCCTTATTTATTAAGCAACAAATAATTTAAGTCTGGCACTTAATTTTAATTAGTGCCACACTTAAATTTAGACAGTATGAGTAGTAACAAATTTCTTGTGACATCCATTACAATTGATAGTGGATATTTTACTAATTTGATAAGTGAAGATGGATATAGCCTTTAAAACAAAAATATTTGAAATTGAGTCATTTCACCTTTTTAGTTTTTCACTTTCCCTTATGTTTCTATCCCTCCCTTCCTTTTTCCCACTGAATTAGACATTCCATATTTTTTTCCAATTTATGTTTTAAGATTTACATGTATAAACTATATTCTTTATGTATAAACTATATTACACTTTTTTTGTTATAAATATGTCAAGCATGTTTCCTAGTTGTGATTGTAAATTGTATGTATGTTTATGTATTATGTGTAAATTATATGTATGTATGTTTTCATAATAATGACGATGATTTAAATTTTTTATGGCCTTTCTTATTGTAGGGAAATTTAAAATTTTATTCTTCATAGTCAAATGATACCATTTTTTGCAGGACTTTTTAGAATGTCTTTTTAATTAAAAACCATATTCCCAATTCAAGATATGATAACTGATCATGTTTTCTTCTACGTTTGTATTGTTTATGTGTCTGTGTGATTTCAGTTTTTCATTTTGAAATATTTAACTATCTACTGTTCATTTTGTTTTATGATATAAAGTGAAAAACTAATTTTATTTTGATTCAATTTGTTAAATAATTGTTCCATACCATAAATGAATTGTCTTTCATGTCTTCACAAAGTTGTGATGTCAACTTTATCTCACAAAGAACTTTATTATTCTTGTTTTGTTTTTTAATCTACTAGAATTAGCTTGTTTTTGTTTATTTTATTACAGTGCTATATCTATTTTCACAACCTACTACAATCTGGTGGAATAAACTTTTCCTGTAAACATTTGATATTTTTTTAGTTCCGTCCACTTAATCCTAATACATTTTGGAATTGTTTTTGAAAAGACACCCTTTCTACATCTTGGTACTCCAAGAATGTTGATTGGAATTTTGATAAATTATTTTAAACATTTTATTATCCCCATTCAGCCACAGGGTATATTCTACTATGGGTGAAAACATTCTCACAATTGCTTGTGATTATCATTGTATAGGTAATACACAATTTTAAAGTTTTTGTAATTGGATGATATGATATTTCATTATTATTGAGAATGGGATACTTTTTGTTATATTTTGATTGTATATTATTCATATTTGTAATGTGATTGATTTTTTGTGCATTTGTTTTTTGTATACTTGGCTTTATTACTGAACTGTTAGTAGATACAATATATTTTTCAGTGATTCCCTTAGTTTACTTATGTAAACAATCGTATTATCTGTAATTAAATGTATCAGTTCCCAATTTATTTTCAATTAGCAAATTCACCTTATGCTTCAGTAGTTTTTTTTCTTTATATTTGTTTTGGATAACACTTCTAGAAAAGTTGAAAATGAGTGAGTGTTAATAATATATATCCTTGACTTGTTTATAATGCCATCAATGTATTTTAATAAAATATTATATTGACTATGTTAAAGATAAATAGTCTTTATTATATCAACAAAATATCACTTTATTCTGAACTTCTTTTTTTTTTAAAGACTTATTTATTCATATAAGAAATGGGGTACAGGCCAGAAGCGCAGGGAGTGAGAGGATCCACCAGAGACAGAGTGGGGAGCAGAACAGGCAGATGGACCGAAAACTCTGCTGAGGGGAGCAGCGCGCAAGGAAGGAGAGGCCTGCCAAACCATGTGGGTCACCTCCCTGGCCCCATGTGGGTCACCTCCCTGGCCGGCAGCAGGGATAGAACTCGTGCTACGGTTTGCTTCATAGTGCATTTTTTACCCCCACTGCGCCACCAGGGGAGGGCCCTATTCTGAACTTCTTAAGCAAGTTTTAAAACAGGAGAGCTCATTAAATTCAATCAAATTATTTTCTAGATCTATTGAGATGTTTATGTGTTTATTTTATAATGTACTGGTGTGACTTATTAAGAATTACAAACATAAATTCATACATAGGACAATCCTTGAATATTCAAGGTAAATTCTTATCTTAATATAGTCAGAATCCAATATAGCAATATTTTATTGAAACTTTTGCATTTATACAAGCATTTTTAGGGCTTATTATGAGAGGCATCTGATTTTGTAAAGTGATTTGGGACATTTTTACTTCTTTTTCTTATTGTATAAAGAGAGTGTACATCACAAGAGTGAATTATTTCTAAAACTGAAAAGTACTCATTGATAAAACTCTTGACTCTGCTGTTGTCTTGAAGGTGCTTATTGAAAACTTTTTTCAATTACAATTATTCAGTATATATTGGTCTTTTTAAGTTTAGTCCAAAACTTTTTTCTTCATTATATCTGAATGCACATTAAGATTTTTTAATTCATTAAACTAATAATAGCATATAAAATAATATGCTAATATTTTAAAATTATATTTTATATGTTATTATGTTTTTCTTTCTAATATATACTATATTAGCATATATAAAGAGATGTAATATATGAAGAATATATTCTTAATTTTACTTATTTATTTTTTTGTGATTAGATTTGCTATTTTTTTGGATTGTTTTGTTCTTTAAGATTTCAGTACTATAGTTATTTGCTGATTTTATTACTATCTGATTAATTAATATATATTTAAAATATATTCTGTATTATATATACTTACGTATGTACGTGTGTATATAAATATATACATATATTTACTTTTAAACTTCATGTATATTTATTTAAGCTTCTAAAATAAATTCAGTGGTTGTTCCAGGAAACGATTCATACCACATACCAGCAGGCATGGTAATCTCTGTTCATATCACTGGGGCAGAGGCCCTCAGCTTAGGGTCTGGAAAGACTGCAATCCAGGTGCAATCAGGAACTATGTACCTTTCAGAGTTTTCATGGTGACTAGTATTCCAGTTTTCCCCAGGTGATGAGCAGAATTCATCTTCTTGTAGTCATAGGACCACAGTCCTGATTTCCAGGCTGTTCCTGGAAGCTGCTCACAGTCCCTCAGGGATCTCTCCATAGAGGTTGTCTTACAACATGACAGCTATCTTCTTTAAAGCCAGCGAGAGAGAGTCTCCCTCCTTTTTACTTTGCTAAGACCATGATGTGCAACCATCATAGAAGAAACATCCAATTCTTTTTATTAGAACCAAGTTACAGATCACAGTTATACTCATGGAGAGGGGATCATTGGGGGTCACCTGAGGTTTTGTCTGCCACAGTACTGAGATGGTCTGCATTACTTTTCTATTGCTGTATAACAAATGACCCCAAATTTAGGAGCGTAAATCATACATTTATTATCTCACAGTTTCAGTGGGTCAGGAATTTGGCATGGCACTGCCATCGTCTCTGCTCAAAGTTTACAAACAAAAGTCCAAGTGTCCTTGGGGACTAAAATCTCATTTGAAACTTGTATTCCTTTCAAATTCATTCAACGCACTGGAGGATTTTTTTAGGTTCCTCCAGTGTTTGTATGACTAGGATCCCTGCTTTCAAGTTGGCCTTTTTTTCTGATGCCCCCTTAACTCTTAAAACCATATTTTTGATGAGAAACCATGCGTTATATTGTATGTCACAACAGCCTTACTTATTGAAAGATGTCTTAATGTTACCCATTTTCCCTACTTTGTGCGTTGCTAACATGATAAAGATCTTCATTAGTATAATAACCTTTTGATCAATATTATGATCGTATGCTTTTTCTGAAACTGGCATTTTCTATTTTCTTTTGTGAGCTCCTGACATGTATTTGTCCCATCCTTTCATTTTTAATTTTCCTGTATTAGTTATTTTAGAGTCTCTCTTATAATTATCATATACTGTAGTGTTTTATTTATTTATTTTTTTAAGATTTATTTATTTATGCATACAAGCACTGGGGTACAGGCCAGAGGTGTGGGGGGGTGAGAGGATTCACCACAGAGAGC
>JAGFMF010011771.1:3698900-3786672 GCA_019455555.1 Galemys pyrenaicus | reverse complement strand
TGCTGAGGGGAGCAGCAGGCACAGCAGGAGAGGTCTGCTGCACCATGTGGGTCCCCTCCCTGGCCGGCAGCAGGGATCGAACTCGTGCTGCAGTGACTGAGGTTTGTTTCATAGTGCGTTGCTTAACCCACTGCACCACCAGGGAGGCCCCTGTAGTGTTTTAAAATTATATATGAATTGGTTTTTCCTTCTATTAGGGAATTTTCAATTATTCAAAATATTGTATAACTGACACATTTACTCATATTTCTTGATTTCATATTTTTATCTTCATTTGTGATTTCTCTCATGTATTCTTATTAATATACTTTGTGTCATAAGCTTTCACTCTACAGTGTTTTAAAGAATTACACAGATTACCTTTGGATTTTTTAAAATTATACTTTAATTCATATTTTTAATGATCAAGTTACAAAAGGAAAGGTAGATTTTTTTACTCTCTTCATATACAATAAGTAACTTACCTCTGTTTCCTTTTCTGGTTTATCTTTTCCTCACTTCTGTATTTCCCTTTCTCTAATTTGTAATTTTAGGTCCAGTTATCATTACATGTTTGATACATTTGTGTCTGTGTTATAACAGTATTAATGAAATTACCTTTCTGTTGAACTGATCCCAGGACTTCCTCTTTGAGGTATTCATTAGAGTTCATCTCCTGTGAATAGAAGTACAACTTGAAACTTTTCAGGACCCACACATAAATAGTAGATTTTCAGAGCTCTTTCTGTTTCCTTCATACATGAAGGTCAAATTCTCCTGGTACACAATTCTCGAAAGTTAGCCTCACAGTTTTTCCCTTAAGAGATATTGACGCATTGATTTCCATAATTTTGTTTGTGGAAAATAAAGTCTTATAAATAGAACATGGTTCAATTTTATTAGAAGTCATTAATTCCTTTCCTTCCTGAGTGCTTGAAATAAATGTTCTTAATCACTGAATTAAAAGATTTTTTCCCAGGACATAACTCAACAAGGTTCTATTTCTTTTTGATTTTTCCTAATTTTTTTGCCTTGAATATAGTGAATACTTTTGATCTTAAGGCTCAAGTCTTTTAGTGGTACTATTCCTGTACAATTATTTTTCCTCCTCTATGATATCATTCATCACCATATCTAGTCTAACAGTGGGTTTATACTTTTTCTTGGGATTACCTATAACTCTGGGTTTAGTTTTAGTTTTCTGTCTTCCATGACATTGCTTCTTTCTTAGGATTTTTATCTTCTCATCATTTTCTTCTGTCTCCTGAGATAACTATTCAAGTTTGCCTTTAAGACCTCAATTTTTCTATAATGCAAATTCTGTGACTTCTTATGTTTATTGTGGGATTCAGCAGCTGAATATCTTAAATATGTAAAAATATATTTATTTACCCATTATTTTACTTATGGACAATATGGTTTTTGTCATTTTTTTGCCATTACAAATTACATGATAAACACAATTATATATTGATACACTTGTATGAGACCCTTTCTAGTGTTAGATATACATGTCTCTAAGTGGAATTTCTTTTTAACAAAAATGTTATTTATTAAATGTTATTTTAAATAAATTGGTTTACAGCATTTGGGTGTCACTGTGCACTTTTATATAGCAACATCTGTACAGTGCACATTGTATTTATCACTGAAAATCTAATTAGTCTTCCAAATACAATTGATCTCACTTACTAAATTAACCAACTCCATCTTACCTTACCTTCTGGTAATTACAAATTTGGTGTTATAGTATAAAAGTCTATTTTTACTTTATTTAGCTCATTTTCTGGCGTTTCATTTTGTACAAGATATAAATAAAATCATACAGCATTTGTCTTTTTCCATCTGACTTATTTCACTAAGTATAATACCTCCTAGGTCCATCCATGTTGTTTCAAATGGCAAGACTTCACCTTTTTTTAAAGTCAAGTAAGATCCCACTGTATATAACATACACACTATATATAACTATATACACACATATGTGAGTGTATGTGTATATGTATACCACATCTTTTTATTTTACTCATCTATCAATGGACATGTAGTTTGTTTCCAGATTTGGGATATTATAAATAGTGCTGTGATGAATATGGAAGTGCATATATTTATTTGATTTAGTGTTTTTGTGTTCTTCAGAAGTGGGATAACTGGATTGTATGGAATTTCTATTTTTTTTTCTTTTTATTTTGAGGAATCTCCGTACTGTTTCCATAATGACTACAACACTTTAACTCCAATCAACAGTGCACAGGGCTCCCCTCTCTCTAAATGCTTTCAACACTTCATGTTTTTTGTCTTTTCTGTAAAGCCATTCTCATAGATATGTTGATATTTCTTTGTTTTGATTTGCATTTCCCAAATAAGTATTCCTAAATAAGTAAGGGATGAGAGACATCTTCTCATGTGCCTGTTGGCCATCTGTATGTCTTCTTTGAAGAAGTGTCTGTTCAGATTCTCTACCCACTTTTAATTAGTTTATTGCTGTTGTTAAGTTTTATCAGTTCTTTACATATTTTAGGGATTACCCCATTGTCAGATGTATGATATATAAATATCTTTTTCCATTAAGGAAGATGTCTTTTAGTTTTAATGATCGTTTCTTTCTCTGTACAGAGAGGCCTTTAGTTTGATGTAGACCCATTTGTTTATTTCTTATTTTGTTTCAAAACTTTGCCTTTGGAATGAACTCCCCTAAGACATCTCTATGGCTGACGTCCAGGAGAATATCGCCTATGTTTTTTTCTATTATTTTATGATTTATGGTCTTAAAGTCAAGTTTTCATTAATTTTTGTGTATGGTATTAGTTACTGGTTTCATTCCTTTGCATTTGTCTATCTAGTTTTCCCAGCATCATTCATTTGAAGAGACTTCCCTTGTTCTGTTACAATTGTATTTTCTCTTATATATCTTTTATCACTTGTCTCTTCTAATCTTATCTCATTTTCTTTTTTTCTAGTTCTTTATAACTTTCTGTTTCTACTAGAGAAAATATTTTTTAGAATCTTTCAAGAATGATAAACATTAATCTAAAGTGGGTAAAAGTAACTCTAAGATATGTTTTTAACATAGGAGTTAAAAATGCTGTTCCTTCTCCCTGTCTTTCAATTATACCAGTTTGAATTTAATGTGCAATTTGTTTTTCCTCCCATACTCACATTTAACTACATAACCATATTTCTTCTGTGTGAATGGAATGTCCAACCACTGTTTTTCCATTGTTAAGCTAATATGCCAGCTCCTAGTATAATTATTGCCATATGTTGTACTTGACAATCTATTGGCTTATGATGGAGTCTTCTTCCTAAATCTCAATTCTTACTTTCTGCCTATCCAGAAGTTTGCATATATTCTGCTTTTAGGGCTCTTTCTCACTCACTCAATTATTTCACATTCCCAGATTCTGACCAAGTTTGCCTGAGAGTCTTAATTTATTTGTATTATATTTTCATCCTTTTTTTTTTTAATGTTAAACAAAATCGGGTGAGAAGTTGGAAATAAGTTCATCAGGGGCATCTAACCAGGTTCCCTTTAAAATAGAAATTTTTGTAGATCTCAAAGAGATCCTTCCAAGCCAGAGAGATTTCTTTTATCCAAATACTTCAAATTCTGAAAGATATTTTGGAATTTTACATCTATATTACTCAATTAAACAATCAATGATCAAAATTAATAATTCAGATAATTGATCATCACCACACATACCTTTGTTGTTTTTTTTCCCAAATTCCATCTGACCTACTTCCTCATAAAAAAAAGAAAACACAACAATTAGCTGGTCATGCAGATTTTACTGAAACTAACAAAGAGTGCCATCTGTCTATGTGCATGATATACTATCTAGCATCAGCTCTTGATTGCTTTGTGGAACTCAAAGCACATCACAGTTTTATTTTGTTTTTAATCTTCTAAGTATCTCAAGATCACTGTAAGGAAAACTTAAATTATTCTTATAGATGACAAACATAAGGCCAAAAACAAGGGATTTGTGCTATAATCAAATAAAAACTCACTTCAAAAATCAATAGTGCAATCCAAGTCACATGATTTCTGGATAGATTCCCCCCCACCCCCCCATTCCTTAGCATCTAAGCAACCTTCACTTTTATAATGGATATTTAAAACTATTTGTGACAGTCATCCTTGATCAATACTTCTCCCTCTGGCAAGGTGATTCTCTGTGTATTTTCAAGCACACCTGGAGATGAGTGGGGTACTTGTCCAACTAAGTGCGGCACCTTCACTTTTACTACTTTAGAGATAATTAATAATATCTTGCAATTCATTTTATTCAATAAGCTAGCACTTTTTTTCTTTTATTTATATTAATTGAGATAATGTTGACTTACATCACAGTGTATGTCCTAGGGGTATATGTTTACATTTCTACAATTGTATGCTATCTTATGAAACCCACCACCAAAGCCCCAGTAATCCTCCATTACACCCCCTTCTTCCCTTTGCTCCTACCCTACCACATCTCCCTTCTGGTAGCCTTAGTCAAAGTGTAGTGTGCTCTTCCCCCTTCTATTTTCACTCCTCCTCTCCTGCTTTCCTCCTTCTTCCCTTCTACCCAGCATTTTAATGATCTTAAATATCTGTGATTGGATAATTACTAGCTACTTTCATTCAGATTTCCCATGCATATCCAGAAAATTAGATAGAGGACTTAGTGGAGAACTACCATGTCAGAGGAAAAAAGCTGTACAAAACTTCCTAAATTTTTAGTACATTTATAACTGTTTGGGGTTTCTTTTTAGTGATTCATGCTTAGAAGAGATATATTTGTGTTTAGTATTTTGTGGCTCTTAGATAGTTAAGCTTCATTAGCAAAGGAATATATATGATTTTCTATTGAAGAATAGAAAGATATATAGGAAAAACAAAGACAGTAGTAACAATAATAACAAATAGAATCAAGTTACATTTTTTTTGTGTGCTTACTGTATGTCATGTTCTTTTCCATCTACTTTGAAACCCATTTAATCTTTAGCTCCCCATGTGAGATAATTAACATTATAATCTTCAATTTACAGATGAGGAAAAAAATGACAATAAGAAGCCTTCCCAAGACCTAACAGTAAGTCTATTGTTGAGCCAAAATTCACATCCAAATAAACTCTAAGACCAGTTTCCCACCATGCCATCCTCCCTGCAGATAGTGAGCCAAGAGATTTTTCAACCGTGTTTTATTAGCCAAGCTGATAAGTTTAGCCAAGTAATCCTTGGTGGATGAAACTGTGTTGAGTTCATATGGGAGAAATTAGCAAACTATTTCCCAAAAGAACAAACTCAAGAAAAAAATAATAGTGCTAGAGGGGACATATTTATGGAGCTTAATTCAAAAGAAGTGTCTCTTTGAGACATCTTTCCACATTCCTTCATTTGTTTCACTCCAGTGGGATTTGCCCAGCCCCCCAGCTTAACCTTTGCTTCTTTGGCTTACTTAATAGCCTCAAAGTGGGAAACATTATGAAAAGAAGCACAAGTGTCAGAGCAGCCAGCTGGCAGAGGGAAATTCCAGTCATATTGTGCATCTCTTTCTGAGCTTTTAATTTCAGTTGTTCTCTGGCACACTCAACTCAAAAGTTCAGCTGGCTGTCTGCTTCTTCAGAGATGAAAACTCTGCATATTCCAATAATCCAAACACATCTAGCCAGATGAGCAAACTAAAGTGAGTGAAAAAACTATAGGCCAGTTCTTTGGTCTTTGATGGTTGAGAAACAGTCACAAGAGTAACAAAGAACCATCCTCTTTAGACTCTGGCTTTGGGTCTTCAGTAGGCTAAAGGGCTGAGAAGCAAGTCCCCAAACAGCCCTGTTATATCCTAACCATGCTCAGAATGGCTCTGTGGCTCTATGGGTCTTCAAAAATCAAGTCAAGGCATTCATATGGCATATGAGGGTTCCAGGCTCTTTTTTAGCCTTCTACCCAAACTGGCTCCCCACACAGCCAGGCTGCTATTCAGAGGCTGCACAACTGGCACTGCTACGAGAATGCTGGGAGAAATTGTGAAACTGTGTTGTTTCTTAATGGGCAGAGCGTGGAGAAAACCTTCTCAGAAGCTCAGAGTGTTTCTGTGGAAAAGAAAACTTTTATTAGGTCACTAATCAGCAACCAAAAAAGGAAAAATATAGAATTCCCTCTAAGAGGGTGTCTAAGAGTTTCAGTCCAGGAAGACACCCCTGGCATCACAGCTCTAAGCCCAAAGAGAGCAAACACTGTTGTCTGTCTAGGTGCCAAGTAAAGAAGAAAACTAATAATTACTCAGTATTTATTAGTGCCTATTAAAAACTTAAAAAAAATTAATCTCAGACTTTAGTGTCAAGCTGCCTGCAATCAAACTCAGGTTCTATCTGATGCCTCTATTTTTTATAAGTTAAATTGGAGTAATTATATTATTTATTTCAAAGGATAGTCAAGAGGATTATAAAATAAATCAAATATTTATAACTGAGGGAATATGGACTAGTATGTAGAAATTAACATATAGATAGCATTTACTAAATTGAAATTTTGTACCCAATGAACCCAAATTGGTGATTATTAGTCATTGGTGGTGGGTGTGGTGTGGTAACATGTCTGAAGAGGTGTGAAGTTGTATTTCTAAATCATGGAATATTGTAAACCAATGTTACCTCAATGAAAAAAATGAGGCAATTAAAATATACATATATTATTTCCCAAAATAACGTATTTTCTAAACATTGATCCTCCATTTTTTTAATGTGGTATTCATTGCAATTATATAGGCACTATAATGTTTGTAGTAGGACTGTCATAGTAGTCCCTGCCTGAAAATGACTCCAGTGCATCTAAGATTAGAATGGTATAGTAACACAACACAATAAAAACAAAAGACTTAGTACTACTTGCAACAATATGTATGAATCTCACAATTATATTGAGTGAAAAATGTCAGACACATAAAACAATATATACTGTGTAAGTCCACTTATATTCAGTACAAAAACTGACAAAACCAATCTGTCCTTTTAGATGTTAGGATAATTGGCACCATTTGTACAGGAGACTTTTAGAGTGCTGAAAATGCATTGATTTTCAGTGTGGCTACTATTTACACAGGCATTCATGAAACCAGTATGTTTATGCTCCATGTGCTTTTTATATGAATTTTGCTCTTCAATAAAGTGTTAAAATGGTCTGATAGTGAAAAAAGTGAACTTTTTGTAATAATAAGTTAGGAAATGACAGTAGATTAACATAGAAACTACAAAGGTAATTAGAATGATAATCACTAGACTTTTTGGAGTTTGCATATGGATACCTGTTTATGGTTAAGATTTGCAAGGCTTCTGGTGTTAAATTCTAACACCTATAGTTGACTCTATAGATGCATTTTCTTTCAGTCCTTGTGACTATCTCAAATTTGTATCACTTTTCTATCAAATTCAAGTGGTTGGGTGACACTGCAGATGGTGTAATTTTGTCACAACTTTGTCTTTCTTCATTCTATTATCCCTGTTCAGCACCTTCATCCTCCATCTGGAAGATGCTCACAGCAAAATCTGCTTCTCCTGAAACTGCCTTTCCTGACTATTTACTCTGTCTTAGGGATTTTTCAACACAGCAATCCTGATATTCAGTTAATAGCTATCATATATTCTTAAAAATACTATTTTTTCAACAGTAGAAGAAACACAGCTGAGGAGTTTTTATTATCATAGGAACAGCTAAATAACTTTCATGTGGCAGCATTATCTTGTAATATGCAAGTTGACAGGCAGTCAGTCTCTTTAATAAAATACCATTGGTGTCAATGAACATATTGCAGATAATCAGGAAATACTGAATTAGTTGGTGAGTTATTCTGGAAAATACATTACATATTAACTCGTTCGAGAAAGTATGTCTGGAGAAGTGACTTCCAGGATTCCAAAGATTTTTG
This sequence comes from Galemys pyrenaicus, assembly GCA_019455555.1. Lineage (NCBI taxonomy): Eukaryota > Metazoa > Chordata > Mammalia > Eulipotyphla > Talpidae > Galemys > Galemys pyrenaicus. The sequence continues at coordinate 3,778,783 of JAGFMF010011771.1, read as the reverse complement.
TATGATTACATACAGAGGTTCCAAGGAGAGTTTACTTGTTCTATATAGAAGTTTTACTTTTTGAAGAAATTGGTAACTTAGAAGAGGCTTAAATAGAAGAAATCAGTTGGCTGATAAAAGGATATGAATGTGGAAGATCCCTAACTTCTGAGCTCCTTGTTTTGTTAGTGATCAATACAGGAGTATATATAAAGTCCAGTAGATTTTTGATAATTATTTTTCATTGAATAAATGAATGAAGAAAAAATGAAATGAAAAATAGATACCTTGAATATGTCAATGAAGATATTATCTATCACATTGATTTTAGATTAAAATCTTTAGAAAGTTGAACTTTGAATGTTTTTTTTTTTAATTCTAGATTTTCAATCAAAAATCTGCTGATTATTTCACCAGGCTCAGAAGATCTTTGTATATACAAAAATATTTTCTGGTTGATAGGATGCATCTAGGTAAAAATTAATAAATATAGATTTAAGCCAATTTTATAGCCTCAATAAATTTTACTTTGGATAGGCACAAACTTTATAATGAGAGAAAACAGTTTATCATACTTTAAGGAACTTTTTAAACAGAAAATTAAATATATAATTATAGATATATCTCAGTTCTTTTAGATAATAGAATTTGCAAAAAAGTTTAAAAGGAATACTGAAAAAAATCAACCGTCTATTATCAGTTCGTCCAGTTCAGGAGAGCAGGTGATTTTTTACTATACTATGCTATTACTATATTATTTGTTTATTTTTTATACACTCAATCAATTGTTAATTCTTTTTAACTGCTGTCAGGTAATATTGCAATTTCTATTTAACAAATGAGAAAACAGATTTCCTAAATAACTTGTTCAGTTTATAATACATAAATGAAAGAAGGAGGATTCAATCCTGGTCCATCTGGTTCCCAAATCCGCTTATTCTCTACTCTCCAATCCTGTCTCTAGAGACAGCTAGATAAATGCCAGATGAATAAACACACACACACACACACACACATTTCTCTCCTATCTTAATGCAATATATTGTATTGGCATCAAACACAAAGGTACTATAATTATTATATAAGCAATAAAAATGCAACAAAGTATCTTCTGAATTGGATAAAATGTGTTTATTCTTATAGTCACTCAACTGAATGTCATCACTCCATTAACTTGGGTTGTAATCGAAGCACAATGGAAGTTTAGAAAAATTTTATGGCTGATGATTCCTTTCACTTACCTCTTCTTTTGTAAATGTCAGTGGGTACTAGGAATCACTCCCTTCTGAAGGATTCCCTTGTCTCCAAGCTCTAGTCTCTCTGACACTATGTTTATTCCTAGATGACAATGGGGAGTCCCTTGATGAGACCCCCCCCCACACACACTTTTGCAATGGTATGTCAGTGGAATTTAATAGAATGACTTCTCTCAGGTTTCTTCAAACACTATCTTTCAATTTCAAACTGCTACCAAGTATGTCACTGCTAAATCGAAATTTCTAGGGAAAGAAATAAACCATATGTTGCTTTTCCCTTTAGCATATTTTAACCATATGGTACTAGGAATGGGAATGTAACAGAGTTAGTAATTTAGATTCCCAATGCTCCCTATACTACTATTCCCTAGCTAATTAAAAATAAAAAATTCTTACTACTATTGGCCTGGAAATATTGTCTTTGCCAAATAATTAAGAGGCAGGGTTGAGAGAAATTTCAATTATAATTGAAAGTTGCATTTCTGATGGAGTGGGCCTGGGTCTGAGGACAGCTCTCAAGCTTTTAGTTTACAGAATACACGCTGAACTCCTGTGAGAATTTTCTTTGTTTGTACTAAGTTCTGGCAAGGAACAGAGCTCACAGGTTGTCCCTGATATACTACTTATTGTTGTTAACATAAGGACTAATCCTGTAGCATTACATTTCATTTGATTTACATTTACTTCATAAGTGACAGGAGTTATTCTGGGTAACATTATAAAAATGTTTCCACAGTGGAAAAACAACAAATATCTTTGACATGAAACTAATAGGATTTGAAGATTTTTTAAAAGCATATTTAAAGTAAAAATTTGGAAGGCTTAGAAAGTAGAAAAATTATGAAATTAGTTACAGGCCAGTAGAGAAATATCTGGGTCAAATACAGCTATTTATTTAAATAAATGAAAGGTCAAATGTGATATGAAAATGTGCTTCTTGACAGTATTTTATTTGGTGTTTTTGTATCTAAACCTGTAAGTGAAATTGGTTTATCCTTTTCTCATATATTTCTTGATAAATGTTGATTATTGCTTCATTGCTGTTTTTCTTGTGGCTATCTACAATGGTTTGTATAAAACAATATTTTTTTTTTCCTTGAAGTCAAGGATAAAGAAAGCCATTCTGATCTTGGATTCTGTATAGAATCTAATAATAACCTATTAACAATATATTTTCTTAATTTTTTAAAAAGATTTTATTTACTCATGCATACAAGAGCTGGGATACAGGCCAGAGATGTGTGAGGGGAGGGTGAGAGGATTCACCAGAGACAGAGTGGGGAACAGAACAGGCAGAGTTGACTGAAATACACTGCTGTGGGGAGCAGTGGGCAAAGCAGGAGAGGTTTGCTGTGCCATGTGGGTCACCTTCCTGGCCAGGAATCCAATTGGCACTACAGTGGCTGTGGAACTTCCACAATGCGGTACTCAACCCCATGCATCACCAGGGAGGTACCAATAATACATTTTCTTTAAGGTGCGTTGTCTTATTGCTTTTTATCTCATCTTGAAATTTTCTTTGTTTTTCAAAATATTATCCTTTCATAAAAGTTGTAAAACTTTATAAAAATATTTCTTATTACATTTTAGAATCTTTCTAAACATTTGGTGCTTTAAATCAGGACTATGTCTCACTTGTTCTATATGATCAGTGTAGCCTGGATAATCGAATCACTCAGAAACCTAAACTGACACAGGGTCCATCACAAGGCTTCCAAAAGAGAAGCAGAGAAAAGAGAATCCACCAAACACCCACTTGGCTCTTAAAACTGCCCTCTGCAATGACACAGGTATGCCCACCCACTTTCAGTGCCCAAAAGAAGTTTCTTAGTTACATCTGAATTCAGATGGGCAGGGAAATGCAATGCAATCATGTATCTAGCTAGAATAGGGTATTTGTATATGGTCCTACTGATGTACTTTTTACCCTTTTCTGCTGGATTGGGAACTATAAAACATATTACTACTATTATTAAAGATGTTTCAAACATACCTACTTAATTATACTTACTTTCTAAACAAAGTATAAATATTATGTAATATTTTTATCTTCTCTCCAAATCCAACAAAACCTTGATGGTCTTTAAGTTATATCTTTCTTTTTTTTGCTTTGGTTAAAAAAAAGAGTCAATTCTTTTTTGACCATTGCCTTATATTAATAATCATATCCTTTATTTCAAGATTTCTAATTGATTTTTCTCTTTTCACATCTACCAGGTCCTATTATTTCTGTTTGTTTTGTCTCATAATTTCATGTCTCTTTAAATCTGGAACCTGCAACTATGGCTCTTGGGCTATATCTGGCTATTTGTTGTTTCTATAAATAAAGCCCTATTGGAACATAGTCATACCCATTCGCTTATGTATTGTATATGACTACTTTATCCATAACAATAGAGTTGAATAATTACTAAAGAGACAGCAAGGTCAGCGAAGTCAAAAAATATTTATTACTTGGCACTTTACCAAAAAAGAAAAAAGCTTACAGAACACTGCTTTTAACAAATAAAGACTTGCATTATTTTTCTATTGATCACTTAACATACAATTTAAAAGTCTTTGTCAGAATGTTTTACATTAACTTAAACTGGGTGAGTTTTCTCAGAATTTCTGTATATTAATTTTAAAATGTATTGCAGGTTTGTTTTGAGAGGAAATGTTTTTGATAAGTATTATTGTTACTTTTTCTTCTCTCCTAGTTTCTGTCCTCCATTCTAGTCATTTGTAATTACTACCATTAGGGCCCTGCCTTGCAGTATGGAAATTGGTCTCACAATTTCATTTTAGTTTGATGATCCTTTCCCTTGTGGTAAATGTGCCATTCTTGTGACTCCAGTCACCAAACAGGTAGCAATTTTTACAGGTATAAAGCTATTCCCCCACCATCAGACTCATTAGATTCATGGCTTGTGTAAAATTAATAGTATTTCCTGAGACTCTTTTTATCAGAGAAGGAGACTGACCCTCTCAAGCTACTAGCTTCATTTCATACCTGGTTGAAATCTCACACCTTTTAGGTGCAAGTCCCTACTTAATGTTGCCTGCTCCTAAACTAGAAAACTACCAAAATTATATAATTTTACTACTCTCATCTCTTTCCATTTCTCTTCTTTCTGAGGCAGAGAAATGGTATTGTATTTTTAAGCCTAGGTCTTTAAAAAAAATTTAAGTGTATTGGTATGTATTTGGAGTAGAGGCATGAATTTTTGTCACTATCTTGACTGAAAATTGAAATGATCAAAAAATGTATTTTTATGTAATGATATACTGATGTCTATTTACTATGTAATTTAAACCACAAGCTTTGAGTCAAAATGAAGTTACTTGAGTGACTGTGATAGAACCATTATATGGCAAGGTGAAGTTAACTTTCTCATGGGACATATCACATTTTGAAAGCTTAACCTTTAAATTGACTAAATAAAGTAAATCACATATTTCATTCAACATAAAATAATTATTTTTATAAGACACATATAAAAATGATTTCAAGAGTAATCTCAGTCTTACATTTGATAAAAATAAGAGGAAAAATTAAATCAGTTTATTATGGTTTTAAGTTATTCAGACAAAGAGGCAAAGACAATTACATGGACAAAAAATACAGTAACTTATGATGTTACCATTACTATTCATTAATATTTTTTCATTTATCTCAAATTTTTAATTTTAGAAGTTAGGTTAATGACCAGATGTTCCTTTATCGCTTAACAGCTAAGGAAACAAAGAATGCAGTAAACCATTTTTTTAAAGCTTGGATCTGACTTCCTTATATTTTTGTTCTTTTCTTCATTTCCAGATGAACTTTGAATGTCATATGTTGAAGATCACAGAAGGCAAAAAAGGACTGACTTCCTGGGTCACTGACTAAAAACAACCACACTGGAGTGTTAGATGAGTGGGAAATAAACTTGCGTCATACCCCAAAGATTCTGGTGGTTTATCTGTTACTTTAGCTAGATGCTACCTAAACGAATGCAATCTCACACCCACTCCCCTAGAAAACTTTTTAAATGCTTTTTAATGGGCCTCCCTGGTGGCGCAGTGGGTTAAGCAATGCACTATGAAACAAACGACAGCCGCTGCAGCACGAGTTCGATCCCTGCTGCCAGCCAGGGAGGGGACCCACATGGCGCGGCAGACCTCTCCTGCTGTGCCCGCTGCTCTCCTCAGCAGTGTACTTCTGTTGATCTGCCTGTTCTGATCCCTGCTCTGTCTGTGGTGAATCCTCTCACCCCCCACAACTCTGGCCTGTACCCCAGTACTTATATGCATAAATAAATAAATCTTAAAAAAAAAATAAATGCTTTTTAATGTTGAACACCTGTTCTTCTATAGCTATAATTCATACGGATGTCAGAGGAAAGTAGGAAAATTTGCCTTATACTTATGAAAGTTAATTCCGTGAAACCAACTCCTGACTTTTTACAATTGAAAACAAGCTATATTTAGGTAATGGAGTAATTTTATTTTCCATTAGTGCAAAATAAAAACATTTCATTTATTTAGGTGGTTTCTGGTATTTCATTTCTGTTGAACGATTGCTTATTTAATTATGTAAACTTAGTCCTCAGAACTGAAAAGGGCTTGAATAAGGTCTGTAAGAATTTAAAAGTTATCACTGGGGTGGATATGTATGCTACATAGTGTGCTAATCCTCCATACCCATCAATAGGACTTCCCTAGTAAAGCTTGAGAAAGATCATTTTCAAACCAATAAAATAAAGAAGTTCCAGCACTCATGTAAACAATTTGTACTACACTCTCTTGACACTGCTCATCTATTTCTTCTAACAGATATTTATTGAGCAATTGCCATGTATAAACTACCATGCTGAACCCTGTAAGCAATGAAAAAGAAATATTAGTCCCTGTCTTATTACAGCCTCTGCCTTTCAGGATCTTAAATTTTCCAAGCAAATGGTACTCACATCATTGTATGAATGGTAAAGCAATAAGTGACTCAGGGACTTAATCCCTAGAAAAGATACAGGACCTCTAGTTGTGGCAACAGAGGAGATTTAATGATGGAAACAAGATTTGAGAAGCATTTTCATAAAAGTGGAGATCTTGTATTTGAAAATAATTGCAATAACTTGAAGAGTCAATGAAAGAAGGCAACCAGGTTGATGACTGCTCAGACCCTCCCATGTGGCATTTTTTTTTTTAACTGATATAGCCAGCATTTATTTTTTACTTAGTGTCAGCAACTGCACAGGGTTTACACTTTAAAGCCATCCATGAAGCATTCTTATAAAATTTTAGAGTGACATGATTCTGGGATTTTATGTTATATTATCCATAAAAGATAGAAACTTCTAGCTCCCAGTGCATATGGAACTCAAAATGGACATCTTTTGTACATTATAGTGAAGATCATAACAAATCTACACTTGACATTGATTTCTTAAGGCCAGGTTCTGATTTCATAGGATAAGCAGAGATAGGACTTATCAATGAACTTTTCTGAGCCTAAGTCTATTATGTCAACTGAGTATGTGTTTCTACATTATCTATATAAACGGGAATTGTGAAAACCAAGTGGGGAGTATAAATTATCAAATACTATGACAATGCAAAGGGGTAAAAGATGCATGGTAGATTAAAGATAGACAGATTTCTTTGACAAATTCTTCCATTAAAAGGTAGAATCTTTGCCATGTCTCTTGACTGTGGGGGGGAAGAGTTGATGACTGTTTTGAGCAAGTGATGATGTGACTACTGCTGAGACCAGCTCTTATGAGATCAGCAGCTTCCATGTTCTGCATTACAGGAAGTTTGGTATTGGAACAGAGTTACCACTCTGTAAGGAAGCTTAAGTAGGCTCATGGAGAGGCCCATATGAGAAGAACTGAGGTTCCAACGGACTTCTTCAGCTAAGTCCCAGATAACAATTGTCACCAGTTTTTTTTTTTTGTAAATTGCAGTTTTGTAAGTAAATATATGGTAGCAGCTGTTTTAAACCACTAAGTTGTGGGGTGGTTTGCCATTAAATGACCAGAACAGGATGTTTATAAAACAGATTATATATTAGTTCAGAATATGCTATAATTCATCATACATATTTATGTCATATTTCGAGTTTGTTTTTTTAAAGATTATGCATAGGAGCTGGGGTATAGGTCAGAGGTGTTCAGGGTGGGGGTGGTGAGAGAATTCACCAGAGACAGGGTGGGGAGCAGAACTGGCACCATGTGGGTTAGTTCCCTGGCTGGGGATTGAACTTATGCTGCAGTAGCTGCTGATAGCGTCATAGAGCTGAGATTTAACACCTTGCACCACCAGGGAAACCCCTATTTTGAGATATCTTTGAAAACAGTATGTTCCCAAAAAAGGAAAGGAGTCTTCAGTTAGGTTAGAATTTATCACCAGCAACCCCACCATATGATTCTTACAGACTGTGTATCCAATCGTATTTGAGGTGTTTATGGCAAGATCAGGATGGGATTTAGAGGTTGTGTTATGTTTTACTCACAAAATAAAACAATAATATCAAACGGTCTGGAGAAAAATTCTATCCTTTTCATCAAAATGCTATTCTTCTTTAAAAATAAATAACTTAGTTTACTACAAGACCTTCAAGGAACTGAAGATGGCACAAAGAGCACTGTTTATCGGACCCATCTAAAGTTCTTTCAACATTCTTTTAGTATACTTCTGTTAAAGCCAATTCTCTCAAGTTCTATCTGTCTGAAAATATCTTTATCTCACCTTAATCTCTGAAGGATATTTTAATACAAGTTGGAATTCTAAGTTGACAGTTTTCATTTTCTTTTAGCATTTTAGGGATGGCACACGATTGTCAGATGATTTTCATTATTTCTAATGAGGAGTATTTTTATTGTTGTTGTTCCCTTCCCTGCCCCCCACCTACCCAATTTTTGGTTTATAGTGCCTGTGTTTGCTTTTAAGAATTTCTTTTTCTTTTTGATTTCAGATCTTTGACTTTGTATTTATCCCGTTTGAGATCCACTACTTTTTTTTTTTTGGTCTTAGATCTATGGATCACTATCTTTCATTATTATTAGACCTTTTTGGTCATTATATTTTCAGATATTTCTTTGACTTCATTTTCTTTCTTATTCCACTTCTTGAAATCTAATATATGTACATTTGATCATGGGTCTGGGGTGCTTTACTTATTTTTTATTTATCCTTCATTTTAGTTTGGATAATTTAAACTAATTTTCCTCAGGATTCACTGATCTAGTCTTTGATTTATCTAGGTTCTTGTAAAATAAATGAAATTAATTTTACACTTATAATAGCATATTTTAAATTGCTTCATTTCCTTTTGTTTATCTAAGAATTCCCAGAACACTACTGAAATGAAATCTCTCATCTGTTATCCACATTAGTTACTTTTTCCATTAGTTTTAAATTACATTAAATTGAAGTTTTTGTTAATTCTAACATTTTGGTCATGCTTGGGTTAATTTCTGTTGACTATTATATTGATGGATATATCATACTACTTATTTGTATATCACACAATTTTAAATTTTATGTAAAAGGATATTTAAATAGTAGCTCAAGAAAAAGTAATATCTATGTCTGCTACTGGCTGCAAGTGATGAAGTTGAATCAATATAATCTGTAGTTGAGCTAGGCCTGAAGTTTGTGGTTTTGTTATTTCTATTAGTTCACCATAGCTTTCAATTTTTTTTTGGTTTCAAATGTATTATGAGTGTTTTTGTAAGTAATTTATATGAACAAGAATATATGGACTATATTAGTATTTTATAGACCCATAGCTGTATTTCCATCCTACCCTTATCTTAGGGTTCCTACATATTCTCTCTCCTGTTTCTTCCACCCTTTTCTTGACTCTCTGAATCTCACAAAACTTGTTTCTGCCCTTCAGCAGAACTTTGCTGTTCTGCCCTTAATTTCTGGCATAGTCTTGTATTACACTTAAAGGCCATCAATGACTTGGGGAATGATGATGTTTCTCAATGCTACTGTCATGGTCCCAGCTTTCAGTTGCTGTGTGTTTCATCTCCCTTAGAGCAAGTCTCATTATCTTGGATTCCTCCAGGCTATATAGAGCACCATTGTGTGCATTCTCCAAAGCCTGAGGCATAGGACTGTCTCTACTCTGTTTCCACCACTTAGCTGGCTATAAATGCATTCAATGAGAGCCCTGAAAAAATAAGTCTTTTGATTGTATGTGGAAGCAACTCATTCTCATAGTACCTTCAGCATTCTAATGGAAAATAAACTAAAATCATTATTTTATAATGTATGGATTTTGTTTTCTTTGTCATAGTGATGCTGTGGTCTCATTTTATAAATTCTAATCAGACATACCCAAAATTTATGATAAATATAATTCCTTTTATGCTTTAATTAGTTTTTTTTGGCATTTGAAAATAAATATCAGAATTGATACTATTCATGTATTAATAAACTAAAATATATATCTTAATTATAATCACATAGTAAATTATAGAATTATTAATTTTAAATCATGTTCCTATAATCATTTTAGGAAATTATTGTAATCAAATACATATGAATATGACTGACACTTCAAGGTGTTAAATATTTTTATTTAACTAAATGCCATTCATTTTGATTCTGCTCTGAAGATTTAAAAATAAATTACAGAAAGCCTTCCTCACAAATATATCAATATAATCTTGGTATAAAACTTTATGCTTCATAATTCCTTAATTTATTATATACAAATAATTTAATATATTTAATAATTTAATATAATAAAATGACTAAAATGAGATATTGTATTAATGCTGACATAAATGACAATGTAGTTACTATTTTTATTATCTTTTTGAAGACTGCTCCTATTTCCTCAAAGATCACTGTTTATTCCACAGACAAAATGTTGTTACTTTAAAGGATCACGTTGTTCTTGTAAATAGGTAATTCTTCTTACATTCTTGCATTTTACTTTATGCTTCTTTGCCTTTGGAAACAAATGTTTCTAGGCTGTGAAACATGTGTGAATTGCCCAGCTTTAATCTTTGTAAATGACTGTATTGGTCTAATGTAGTCATTCATTTTATTTCTTGAAATAACTATATATAAAATATTTTATTTTTCAGTTAAATTATTGAAATAATTTAGAATATAATTTCTATTCAATAGAAGAAAATATGCCATTGACTTGGGAGATATGGTCAGTCAAGGCAGGATTATATTATTGTCACAATTACTGCATTTTCTCTACTGGACACTACTGTGAGGCATCCAGCTAGGAAGCTTATACTTCCCTGATATAAAGTCTCACATGTGATTTGTTTCAGCCAATGAAATACAGGCCGTAACAATTATGCATACAGGGAAGGTGCACTGAAAGTCACTGCATAGTTCAGCAATTCTTCTTCTTCTTCTATTCCAGAGTAGCATTGTCACAGGTAAGGACTGATCCTTCATCCTGTCTCCCACATAAAAGAACATACATGGAGCATTCTGTATGTAACATGAGCAAGAAATTAGCCATTTTTGATTCAAACACTGAAATCTAGCAATTGTTTCTTACTATGGTACCATTAGCAAAAATTCTGTTCTATCCACACATGGTCTGGGAGGTATTTATGGCTTGGTTTCTGAAATAAGTATAGAAGACAAGCTCTTCTGGAACTGTTTAAAATACTTCTATATGTTTACTCATGAGAAATATTTCTTATGAGATTGGTTATGGCAATGTATTAAGAACTTTCCCTGGTTCTCTACTGTTGGCCAGCTGCTCTATCTCTTTTTACTTTAACATCCAGTGTAAACATGTAAACAATGGTTTGCTTATGTGTTTCATCACCTAGATGGTAAGTTTCTGGAAGAAAGAAATCAGTCATATTCATTTTTAGGCACAGAAACCAGCACAGCACCAGACCACACTGGCATTCATAAATGTTTTTGATAGGTAAGTACAAATCCACAATCTAAAAAACCCAAAATGGTTATTTTCAGCAAAACTTTATATGCTCTGAACTCATTTGACAACAAAACCTAATCTGAACTGATACAAAAGTATTTTAAGCCATTCATTAACCCACACAAAATGAATATTTATTTTTTGGATTACAAAATATTACCCATTTTACTGTAGGATCTGTTCTAGACTCACCTCCACCAGGTGAGGTTACATTATATAGAGTATATGCATTGCATTACTTCTATAAGTCAGATTCTGATTTCTAAAATACACCCTGGCTTCAAAAGTTTAAATAAGAGATTCTGGACTTGTGTCAGCAAATTAACATTTTCTGGACTTCCATAGGTTATGGAGATTATGTCATATATGCTTTCATCCTTTATCAATTAAATGTGTCTTCATAGCCATACTGAGTTAATTTCTAACTTCAGGAATTTACCACTGAATTACATAAAAAGAACATGCTTGAAATTTCAGCATCCACAACTTTACAATGTGACTTTACTCACACATACATTTTGATGGTTCTTATTTATACTTTCTGCTGTGCTAAAATAAAAGTAATATGTACATAGTAAGATATTTTTAAGGGCCTCTCTGGTGGCGCAGTGGGTTAAGCAACGTATTATGAAGCAAACCACAGCCGCTGCAGCACGAGTTCGATCCCTGCTGCCGGCCAGAGAGGGGACCCACATGGCGCAGCAGACCTCTCCAGCTGTGCCCGCTGCTCCCCTCAGCAGTGTGCTTCGGTTGATCTGCCTGTTCTGCTCCCCGCTCTCTGTGGTGAATCCTTTCACCCCCCCCCCACATCTCTGGCCTGTACCCCAGTGCTTGTATGCATAAATAAATAAATCTTTAAAAAAAAAAAGATATTTTTAATCTACTGAGCAAATGGGTGAAAGTAGCTAACTTGGAAGTTATCAGAAAAAAATGACTATGAAAATTATTTGATTTTAGCATGCTATTTGTTTAAGAAATAACATGCATCCTGGGCTGGGAATTCATTACCAATATAGTATTATTTCACAGTGGGTACATTACATACATACAAACACATGTATGAATAAAAACTATACTCCTGTTAGACAGTATGAATCAGGGTCAGCATTTCACTTGTGATAATATGACTCCAACATTTTTCAAATCTAATGGGCACTGATAAATCTATCAGTGCTGGTCATGCTGAGAACTATAGCGCTACTATATTTTTTTCTCATGTATAAAATTTTATTATATCAGATGTAAAATGACAAAAAGTATACATAAGAGTTTTAATGCAGTCCACACCATTCATTGCTCTTGGATATAAGCTGCTTTATATTCTGATTATGTTGCTGCCATAAAATGAACAAAGAGTAACATGGAATTTGATAAAGACAAGAAAACTTTTATTAAACTTTTACAACAGTGAAATAAATTATTCATGCAATTGCATGAATAATGGTATCCATGCTGATTAAATCAGCTAAGAGGAGGAAAAATATTCACGTGCTTGGCGTGAGTTCCATTTTCAAACAGTTCTGAAATGAAAATGTAATATAAAACAACACAGTGGTCGGTCCCCAAAAATGGAAAGAGAGAAATGTGGAGTACAGTATTAATTCAAAAGAGGAGGGAAAAGTTTAAAGCGCGTGCACTTCTGAAATCTACTAGCCAGAAGGAATTTTCAAAGACAGAAAAAATAATCCACCACTTCAAAGATACTTAATGAAAGAGAGAAATAGCAAAAATGACTAGGGTGCAGAGGGACAGACTGAGGGCTTAGAGAAGGAAGAGAATAAGCATTTATGCAATGAACCATTGCATAGCTTATTCCATTTGGGGCTTGAATAATATAGGATTCTCTCCAAATTGAGCAGCTGGGCACATGCCAGCATTTTCAGATGATCTGAGAAGGTGAGGCTGCTGCCAACAACAAGGTGTCTTCCACATCTCCTTTGCCACCTGCTCTAAGATTTGTGACTATCACTTGTCCTTCTATCAAAATATTCACAAAAGAAAGTGTCAGAGTTCATACTTCTTCCCTTTCCACATCACCGAACACATGAAATGGAGGAGAAAACCCTGTCACCCACAGAATTCCAAAGAGCTGAGTGCATGCTACAGAACACACTGAAAAAGTAGGAGAAGAAAAATAGCTCATACTTGAGCCTAGCAAAGAAGGGAGGAAAGGGTTGATGGGGGGTAGAACCTGACCAAATAGTCGAATTCCTTACCAATCATGCACACATCCACCTTCAGAGACATTCTCATTGTAAGCAGGGTGCTTTATTTATTATACAGTTCCTCTGACTGAAGGGATGGCATTTGGACCTGTGTGTAGGACAGATGGAGATGCCTCATCTTTCTAGGACTCACCTCTGACTTTCAGCCAGTGAGCATGCACGATGAAGCTACCCAACCCTGTCCATTCTGATTGGTTCTTTGTCCAGCTCCTGGTACCTGGTCCTCATAACTATCACCTCTGTATCTTAATCAAAGCCTCAGAGGGAATCATGAAGAATTCTCTCACTACCCAGGGGATCTTTTCCTTTTCCTTTTTTCCTCTTCCTCCTGTATCCCTCCTCTTTCCTCATTTGGTTCTCTTGTGACTGAATGTGTTGCTTTCCTGAGGCTGTAGGGCTAAAATGTTTTTTATTAGGTCTAGGGGTAAGAAAAAATGGTTGTGGAACTCTCACTGGAAACCCGTTGCTCCTCAGGAGAGACATGTAACATACACCTAGTTTATTCTATCCTTAGAAAAACCATCTGTAATGCCTGTCAGTGCCTCTAGTTTTTCAAGGCTCCTACTTTCTTTTGATAGTCACAGAACAAGCCACTGAGTCCCCAGGCTGCCTGGCTATTGGAAGTCCAGACTGTTTTCAAACAGTGTTTGAGAAAACATGCTCTTTTGAGCATCCCTGGTGAATGCCTCAGTATTGTATAAAGCAATTCTGGCTTCTGCTTGCCACCAGAGACCACTACTCCAAGCCATGCCCCAGAAACTATCTCATTATTCTTTTCCAGGCTGCTGTCGCTTTCCTCTATTCCTTAAACCCAATACTACAGTGTTAGAAAGTTAGTGAAGACTTGTAGGTACAAAAATGGATTTATAATACAGATGAAAAACCCTTTTAAATGATAACTCCCAGAGTCTGTATACTGTTTTTCAAAGTACCCTTTGGTCCTTCCTTTTTCTTGCCCCTGATAGCTGCCAAATAGGGTGCTCTGGTCTATAGCTCCCTTCTTTGATCTTCTCCACCTAGACCATAGAGTGGAGAATATGCTATCTCTGAGCCTACAAGAGGAAATAAAAAACATTGAATATCATAATTCCAGCAGTGCCATGACTCCCTCCAAGAAGGTAACCAGTACTTTTTTTTTAAAAAAGAATATATGTGAATCCAAGTATAGGCACTTGGATATTTCCCCAGTTAGGGTTTCCCCTAAGAACAATGATTAAGAAAATTCATGACATGTACCTGACTGAAAAAAGACTTTCACACAAAGCAAAAATTTACAAAAGACAACTTTCAGTTCAATATTGAGAGTCATTGGAAGTGAATTTTTCATTGATAATGATGCTGGAGGGATGAGAAACTACCTATTAAAAAAATACTGTGTGACATAATGAGGAAAAAGAGAATTATCTAAAGGCTAGTGATCCATCCCTTCTTTTTATGTCCCAAATTCTTCTACAAGAATTCAGTGGCTCTGTTATATAATGATACTGACTTTTCAGAAAATTGACTTTTCCCAAATCCTAAAACTGCACTAGGCTTCATTCTTACATGTTATAAAAATCTTGTACTGAGTGTATACAAGTGGAACCATCCGCAATACTTCTTAATTACCCATGTGTGCCAGGCACTGGGCTTGTTTAGGATTAAAGGATAAATTGTGCTATTCTTCTAGTTTAGAAGGGGAAACAAAATACATAGTGCCTTATGCACAGTAATAAAAATGTTTGTAGGGTGCAGTCCATGGTCAGTTGTTGGGGCAATGAGAGAAGAAGAAAGAAAATTCTTCATTGATTCATGCTTGAGTTGATCTTCATCATGAGTATTGTTTTCTAGGCAGACAAAATTAGGGGTGGTGGTGGTAAATTTTCATAAGTGCCTGGAGTAAAGAATGTAACAAAGATGCATGTGAACTCATTTCTAACTGTGTTAGGTAATTTTCTCTTTTTACCACATTACTATGATTCTTTCCCATTGCAAATATTAATATTCCCAATACAATACATGGTATAAGAGATGCCATTTTGTTAAAACCAAAGAGAATCAACTTTATGGTTTAGAATGATATATTCTTACAACAGATGAGGCAATTCCATCAGCTTTCTTGTCCCATAACCAACTCTTTGCTGTATTAAACAACACACTTTCTAAA
Source organism: Galemys pyrenaicus (assembly GCA_019455555.1). NCBI lineage: Eukaryota > Metazoa > Chordata > Mammalia > Eulipotyphla > Talpidae > Galemys > Galemys pyrenaicus. Next base: position 3,763,279 of record JAGFMF010011771.1, on the reverse strand, counting down.
TGCTAATGGAAAAAACATGAGAACCATGGTCATGGTTGGGGAAAAAGAAGATAGGATAATTATGTCAGTGATAGATCTATATTTACTCAGGAAAGGCATGACTAGACTAAGTTATGAATCCTGTCTGTCAAATTATACAATATATAGTCAAGTTGTTGACCTTAGAATTTATAATATGCTGTTTTTATCTACAACTTTTTTTCATAGAAGGAAAATGTTTTGAGTCCATTCCAATAAAAATTTATAACTGCCATACAGCTTGGAATATATTTCTATTAGATAAACAAAATTTATGAAAAAGGAAATCTAGTTGAAATATATTTACTGTATTAAAATTTAAATATTCCTTGTCTTATGACAGAGGGCTACAGAAAATTCTAGAACTTGGGTAGAAAAAGAAGATGTTCTCCATGTATGTGTGTTAGTTTCTCCCATATCTGCCATGTTCTCTATGGGGAGTACTCAGAGCAATTAGGGGTTATTTTCAGGGATAAAAGGGTATTGCCTTAGCAACTTGACTACATAAGCTGAATTTTCTGAGTTTCCATTTTACTTTTTTCAAAGATTTATTTTTTCACAAGAACTGGGCTACAGGCCCAGTTCAGGGGATGAGAGGCTTCATCAAAGACAGAACAGGGAGCAGAACAGATGGATAGACAGAAATATATTGCTGAAGGTAGCAGAAGGTGAGACAGGAGAGGTCTGCTGCGCCACATGGGTCACCCTGGCTGGGGATAGAACTCATGCTGCAGTGGCTGTGGATAGCTTCAAAGTGCTGTGACTTAACCCCTTGTACCACGGGCGAGGCCCCCCAAGTTCCCATCTTTCTATAGTGAACTTATACTTTATGTGAGAAGGGATTTACATCTAATCGTGATCATGACCAAAAAAATTGAGGAAAGCAGTAAAGGGGTTGCTCCCTTAACAATTAATCAACAAAAATATATTGAGTAGTATTTATATTTATAGTACAAGGTCCTCTGATGTGTCCAAATCCCTTCAATGAGTTTCCATCTCTTACAGTAAAAAGTAAAGGCTAGAAAGCCTTTCAGAGTCTATGCTTCACCCTCTGTATCTCCCCCAGCTCACTTCATTCTAGTCATGTTGGGCTCTCCGCATTCCTTGAACACAAGGGCATTCTTCTGTTACACTCCTATGCACTTGTTCTCCATCTCCAAGCTCTCTCATCAGATATTCTAAAGATTATTGCCTTCAATTCCTATCGCAAATATCATCTTCTTGGGGAGGCCTCCCATTACCATATTTTTTAAAATTAAAGTACAGCGCTTCTACCCACATCATGTACTTCCTTTCTCCATCCCTTGCTTGGAATTTATTCATTGCCCCTTTTACTCTTTGTCACAGTAAGTATTTTACTTTTTATTTATCGACTCTCTCTAGAATATATGATAATTTTTTTATTGTTGTTGTTTGATGCCCAGAGCCTAAAGTAGTACGTGATACACAGTAGGAAATCAAGAAATTGTTTATTCAATGGATAAATATAGTTGCTATTCTCAAGAAGTGTAGCATAAAGCCTACAATTAGGACTCAATAATTACATCTTGACATTCTGTAAAAATCAGGGGACTTCAAATCACCTAGTAAGTTTCCCTCTTCCTTCTTCTACAGTGGATAAGGTCCCCCTAGTTATACAATCTATCAAACAGACCAAGTACAGTTATTGCTTATCCCTTATTTCCTTGCCTACCCATGCATTTACTAAATAAACCAATTACATTTTCCCATGGGAGCCAGGGGCACTGAGCCGTCTGGACACTACAGAGTGTGCCCCCTACAGCCCTGGTTTACTTTATTTCCAAAAGCAACAACTATGCAGTCACATATGGCATGGCATCCTCCTCCCCTGGGCGATGAGTGTATGTATTTAAGAAATGCTGTTGACAATACCTGTCTAGTGCCAGGTGTTGTGTTCTTGGTCATCCCTATAGCCCCAGGGCAGGCCGTTCCCTCACCAACAGGGTGAACGGGAGGCAATTAAAACCAAGAGTTCTCATAGGGCAAGACATACATAAGAATCAAAAATGTAATTGAGGATGCCTAAATAAGTGCTAAATTAGATGATATTAAGTAAAAGTATTATGAGAACACAGAAATACTTATGCACATAAATAATTGTGATTTAGGAAATAAACTCTTTATGAATAATTGTAATAAAAGCTTTGGAATCAGAATAAAAAGACTGGCATGTTTCTTCTTCAGTGTACTCTTTTAGTTTAATCCTACCTTCCACTGTCTTTGGGCTATTTTACAACTCCATAAGTTCCAGAAAGCTGATAATAATGCAAATGGCTTTTGTTCATAGAAATAAAAAATAATTTTGTCTGGTAAAATGCAATTGACTATTGTCGTGTGAATAAATGTTCTTAGCATCTATTTGCAATTTCATTTCATTATTGTATAGATTGCCTGATTTCTACTTTGAGCCAATAGTACCATTTTACTGTTCTCCTCATTAATTGATGAGTTAAATAAAATATGTGACAGGTGGTCATTTTATATTTGTATGAAAGGTAAAATTTTTATTTAAAATTTATACTTTAACAATGTCACTTTTACTAAAACATGAAAAATGACCTGTTTTATCTTGTCTCTATTCTTGCCATAAACCATTTCAAATTTTGAACAAAATGTAGATGGTAACTAAATCAGGCAAATGAGATTATAACTATGGCTACCTAAAAGCAAACATCTGGAGGAAACATGAAAATTCAGGCAGCCAAAATTTAGATACTTGGCTCTGAATAGATAACACATCTGGATTTTGTGACTTGATTATTTCCATCTGCCTCTACTGTTTTTTGCTTCATTGGGACATGACCATTGTTCTCATACCATACCTTTCCAACTTCACAAACAATACAATCTGTTTTATAGAAAGGATTTACATTTTTTCCCTTTTCGACACTCCTTCATATTACAATTGATTCACTTTTCACTTGAAGCCATCAATAAGGACAAAAGAAAATAAAACCTTGTTTTTAGAATACCTGAAACTTTTTTAATTTTGATCTTTGTCTAAGCAATTGCAGGAATGTCATTTCATTCATTTTCATATAATTTTGTGGGTTCTCTTTCCATGAGAACTGTTCTGCATACAATACAGATATGCACATATTAAACACGTTTGCAAATTAAAAGTATCCGTCATTTTGTATTTAGTGTAACACTCTTGTAAAGAGAAAATTTAGAGAGAGCCACTGAAGACTCACGATGTGCTTTTAAAAGCACCTTGATAAATCCCTCACTGAGGGAGGAAGGTAATGAAGTAAAAAAATATACCTGGACATAAAAGTACAATGCAGTCTTCACTTTGGTATCTTGAGTAGTTATTCTACACAGTCAAAGCAAAACTGTGAAATCAATGACTTTCATTTTTACTTTTTATTGCAGATTTACCACTTGGCAACACTTACAACAACAGCAAGAAAAAACTCCCAAAGAATGTAGAAAGAACTAGTGCAGTGGGTTGTCCCAGTTTATATTCAGTTCCAGTTTATATTCAGTTTTGTCAATTTGACCTTCACAGGACTGTAATTACTGTAATCACAGCCTGCTGAACGTGCTAGCAATCAAAGCATCCCAATTTGAACAGTTCAACAATAGGCTTTTTAATAGGGGTAAAACCATGCCAGAAAGACAGGCTGCTTTACTTCCAGCCCTTTCTGAAGACACTGGGTAATAGGGAACAGGTATGAAACAATTAGACTGTGCAGAGAGTAGCCCCAAGTCTGTTCCTAAGAGAACCACTACATGACTAGAGAGGGAGCTGCTTGCAAGTCTGGTGGCTCTGAGGCCTCCTAACTTTGTCTGACAATGTGCAAGAAACTTCACATTTATCCCTTCACTTTGAACATTCAGCAGAACCTATGACATTTTTAAAGGTCACAAAGAATTAACACAAACAAGTAAGTAAATAAATAATTATGAACAAATAAATAAATAAGTATGAACTTGCCCAAACACACTGCTGTTATCAGTGACGTTTCTCCCCTGATAACAGGGAGATCCATACTGATTAGTAGCATGCTCATGTCATGTTTGCACTATCTTTTTTTGTTGGTTCCTTCTATAATATGCCCCAGATTTACCACAATCAATGACATCTTCCTTCACACTCTGTGGCTCAAAATAAACATTCATAAGATTCTGAATAAGATTAAAAGGGTCTGGTCATGAGACAGATTTTTTGGTTTGTGCTTTTGTGGTTGTTGGTTATTTTGCATTTACTAATTGGTTCTTACATGAATTACAATCGCCAAATCTGTACTCTTGTAATTCTAGAACCTCAAGTTTCAAATGAAATTAGAAAGTATCTGACTCATGACCTTAAGTTATCCTTTTATGCCAAGGGATCCTTTTAACATGTTACATCAGGATAAAAAGTCAGGTGAAAGCAGGTATTTCTTAGTTCAGACACTCAGAATCCCACCTGCTAACATGTCTCTTCTATAAATTGTCTCTAGCCCCCAGCACAGCAGAATTCCAAGGTTTTACTGAATATAGATTGACAACCTAAGGCTTAATCTAAGATTCCAAAGCCTAGATAGATAAACTGACTTAGTCAAGGTCCCTCCTTACTACTGGAGTCAGCTGAGTGGCTACAAATAAACACTAAAAATATTTTGGCAAGTCATCACTTAGCACTCTGTAAGACTTTTCCCACTGTCTTCTCCTGATTATTCTATTCCAAAAGACTCTGACATCCTTTTGTAGTGACTTTGACTCCAATGGAAACAGGACTAGTCAAATCAGAAGTGTGATTCAGTGCCTCCCAGAATCAGCCTTGGTTAGAAAGAAAAGGGGAATGTTCACAGGATTGATGACAGTTTTCACCAAGGGCACCAAATGTGCACACACTGGGGGACACATGTCCTGGATGAGAAATGACCTCCTCTTGACTTGACCTCTCTCACTGCCAAAGTGCAGGGCATGCTGGGTGAATAAGAGCATTGCAAACCTTGCATCTTCAACTGCCTTTGTTTGAGGACATGGAAAATTATCTTACTTGCTTCGGCAGCTGATCTCATTTTTGTGAAACAATCTCACAAGCACTGTACAAAGTGGCCAGAGAGAATTCTCTGGAGATCTTTGCACTTTTATTAGGACACATTCTTATATATATATATATATATATATATATATACACATACACACACATATATTCCATTATTTATATATATTTGATATCATTTGTAGTCCCCATGGAATTCCCACCACCATTTCACCAGTGCACCATCACCTCAGTCCCTTGTGCTCTTTCTGCCCTCAACCCATTCTCTTTCCCTCCCAAACCCCACAAAGTGTCTCTGTTTATCTTTGTCTTTTTGTTTTTGTTGTGTTGTGATTAGACGTTTTTTTATTGTTATTATTCTTTTCCTGGATCCCTATTGGCTCTCTTCTATTCCTCCTAAAGTTGAAATCATTGATATTTTTCTTTAGCCTTCTGACTTATTTCACTGAGAATAATCCCTTCTAGCTATGTCCATATTTTTACAAATGACTCTAATTTATCTTTTTTGATTGCTGAATAGTATTCCATCATGTATATGTACCACATCTTCTTGATTTAATAATCTATTTTTGGGCATTTGGGTTGTTTCCAAGTCTTACCAATTATAAATAGTGCTGCAGTGAACACAGGGGTACAGGTATTCTTTTGAATCAGTTTTTTTATGTCCTTTGGATATATCCCTAGGAGTGAAATTGCTGGGTCATATGGTAGCTCTATTTTTTAGTAGACTGAGGAACCTCCATACAGCCTCCCATAGTGGTTGGATTAATTTGCATTCCCACCAGCAGTGTAGTAGAATTCCTCCACATATTAGGATATGTTCTTATTTATTATGAAGGAAAATACTGATTGGGACCTGCTTGAATATGAAGGTCCTTTTCAGACTACTTTTGAGTCCAGGAGAACCACTAAACTAGGGGCACATCAGTGGAGTTGTATGGGAAATGTCCTAATGGGGAGGAGGATATGTGGAGTGAAGAAGCAACCTAATATCAGTTGAGCCACTGCTTTGCAGTGCTTCTTCTGTTAGGCCTACTCTTCACTCATGTTATGAGTATGACAACCCAACATTAGAGTCACTGTTGGCTCTATGATACACCAGGATCAGAGAGGAAAGGTCACCTGGGTGACTCAGGACAGTTGCCTGGGTCCTGAGTCTGTCTGGCAATACTCACTGCAAAGTCACCTCACAGAATTATGGTGCTAAGAAGCTTAGTAATGTTAGTGATGTTGAGATTCATAATATAGAGTCTCCAAAGAGAAATAGAGTTCCTAGGATGCACTTGTTATGTTCCTTCCAAGAACACTGCAATATAATTAATGCCAAAAGAACATGAAGCCGTAAGATCTTAGCTTGCTAGTATATTGCTTAAAAAGTCATCACCATTTAACCTTTCAAGACCACAACATGCAAATAATAAGTCACATGTAGAACGTTTTTAGGATAAGTAGGTTAAAGTAAACCCCTAATTGGAATAAGTGTTACATCAGTGTTTATATTTTTATTTTTTTAATCTTGTTTTTAAAGATTTATTTATTTATGCATACAAGGACTGGGATACAGGATAGAGGTGTGGGGGGTGTGAGGTCCACCAGAGACAGAGTGGGAAACAGAACAGGCAGATGGACTGAACTACACTGCTGAGGGTAGCAGCGGGCGAGGCAGGAGAGGTCTGCCATGCCATGTGGGTCACCTCCGCAGCCAGCAGCGGCAGGGATTCGAACTCGTGCTACAGTGGCTGTGGCTTGCTTCACAGTGCACTGCTTAACCCACTGCACCACCAGGGTTTTTAAAACATTGTTCAAAATATTGACTTCAGTGTTTTTAAAATATTGTTCAAAATATTGTTTTAAAATATTGTTCAAAATATTGACAAAAAATCATCTTACTTATTTTGAGTAAAAGTAAATTTCAATTAGCAAACAATTATTTTAAATATCTAGCATCCAATGTATCCTAAGGGAACAAATAGTTATAAGTACTGTATACAATGCTCTGTGTTAATGATATAAAGTCTTCTATTAATTATTATTTAGGATGGTTCTGTATCTCTGCATTCTCCCAGAGTGGCGGAAAACTGGCCTGTGTGAATGAAGAAACTGATATACAAAGTGAGAAAGTAAAATTTAAATACAAAGCAATTTCACTAATAAAATGCTCAAGCAGTCTAGAGTAATTTCGGTAGTTGGTGAATCATTGCTTAGCAATTCATGAACACTGTGGGTGCTTGGAATTCAATTCCATTGTCCTTTATCTGAATTGCTTTGAAAAAAGGTCACATGAGAAGGAAAGGAAGTTTTGACTTTCACATGCCTGTTATTGCTAAGGAAACCACTTCCTCAGTATTCACATATTCAGCATGTCTCCAGTTTTGGCTTCCATACAAATTACATCTTGGTACTGCATTAAGAAACAAACAAGGGTGGAGAATATTTTAAAAACTCAACTCAACTATGACATGTTCACAGAACAAAAAGAAGAGCCTTTTCAGACTCCCTTTCTTTTCTGAAGTACGCTAGGTATGCCTGGATGGAGCCTATCAGGGCTAACAGGATGTCTGAGATGTGAAGGAAGTGGCCTGTGATCTGCAGTAAACACATGAGAAGTTAATACTGCTTTGTTGTATTTTCTGATTGGCAATGGCTCTGAACTATCTCCTACTTGTAGTTGCAGACAAAGAAACAGGAGATGAATTACCATGTTCTAGGACTGAGTGTTCCTTTCCAATTCAAATTGCAGTAAGAAATAAAAATGGTTAGTCTTCAAGTGTGTAGATTATATAACTTGTCTCCTCTGTATTTTTGTTTGTTTTTTTTTTTTTGTCTTTGAAGAAGAAAAGAATATGAAGGAATATTTTAGAATGACTGGACCATCAATGGGGCTTATTGCAAATAGTTTTAAATTCAAAAGTGGATATTTTTGTTCAAGTGCATCTTAATTATTTGGTGATTTCTTTGCTTTTATTTCTATTTCTATTTTTAACCTAAACAGTAAGATCTTGTATAAACTACCCCCTTATTCATTGTAGAAATCCAACTATTTTTAATTCTTCCTGCTGCTGAGAATAATGATTAAGACCCAGGAGATCACAAATCTGAGATGTCTGGGATCCATCTGTTTGAAAATCTGGAATCTCCCATCACTAGGATTTATGCTTCCTCTTCTGCCTTTCGGTTCTCAATCCTATTCATGAATCATAGGTTCAGAATGAAACTGCACAGTAATTAAGAGCAATCTGCAAACAACTACTTTATAGTGAACTTATAGCAAAAGAGTGCTCATTTGATATTATAGAGACAGTCCTTAGATATAATAAATCTGAGGTACAGTATTAGCTGAGCATGTGAGAAATTTTATACTGAGAAGCAATAACATTAGCATCAAGTGGGTGCCTTAAATATTTAAAATGCATTAAGAAATCATGGATTTAATTTTTATTTTTATTATACAAGGAAGTAAAACATTTTTAGATTGGCAGACAAAATATAGAAAATGCTTATTAATTGATTGAGTGGTTATCATCTATGCTTACACCCTAGAAATTATTCCTAAGCACTCTATTTATGGGTGGATATTATTAAAAAAAATTGCAAACACTAGCTATGCTTTGGTTTCAGATAGTATTGGGATGGTGATGATGATACATTAATAGCAATATGATAAAATAAAAGTAGCCAACATATAATCAACTTTAATGAGTATCAGTTAAAGCAGTAAGCATTTTATTATATATTATCTCATTTAATCCTCACAACAACCCTGTGATATTGGTACTATTATTACTTCTATTTTTGTTTGAAGAACTGAGACTCAGTGGTTAAGTAAATGCTTAAGTTTACTTATGTAGTAAGCAGCAGAACTAAGATTTGAAAGCTAGAAGTGTTTCTCTAAAGGCTGAGCTCTTAACCACTGTAGTAGATGTCTATAGAGAGAAAACCTTTGACATAGACTGATTTGAAATGCCAAAAGACTAAAGAAAGGAAAGGACCCCACCCCTTCCTGCCAAACAAGTGTATATATATGGCTCTTGTATGACTCTTTTGAATTTAAAGTGAAAGAAACTACAATCCTCTGGCTAGGAAAGAAGGTCATCAAAAGCTTTAATCATCCAGGAAAGGGGAGGTCTTGAACAAGCAAAAAAAAAGTAAAAGAATGTTTCAGCAAAGGTCTTATTGGGTGTGTTTGGGTGATAAGTGTGCTAAGGTAACAGTGGCTTTCACTACACCTTCATGCTAGCCTCCTGGGGAGTTGAGGAAGTCAGGCATTATTAATCTGAAAAATCAAGTTTCATGCTATGACTTCCACTTATTTCCTTTAGAAAATTTCTTTTTAAATGTCTACTCTGTCAAACTAGTGCTCAAAGGATATGTGGTTATATTTGGATCAAATGTTTAAGGAAGTAGGGGTTTCCCTCTATATTCTCCTCATTCTTTGAGCCAAACTAGTAAGATGTCATCAAGGAGAGGGGTTGAAGCTAGTGGGAAAATTAAAGTTTCAAGGACAGATGCCAGGAAGAGACCCTCCTTTTACCAAAGTAACAAAAATCATCCTTCCTCCTTCTTTACCTTCATCCCTCCCCCCTTTCTTGTTTTCTCTTCACCCTCTGTAGTCCCCCTTCTTTTGTTATTCCATTATTTTCATTAAAGAAGAAAGCATTGTCTCCATAGCATCTTAAAAATATTTCCCTCACTGGTTCTGCAATTACTCTCTATTGTGAGTTAAGGTATTAAAGGCCATAATGAAATGCAAAAGCTACCAAAGCATTTTAATAGGTATCCCTCCCAGCTAAGTCAAATGGCACCAACATTTACCCAAGTTGCTCAATCCAAAATCTTAATGTTATTCTTGATTGTCTCATCCCTTCATTCACTTTATCAATAAGACATGTGAAGTCCATGTGAAAAAAATCCTGAGTGCTGTTCTCTTCATCCCTATCACTGCTCACCTGGGTTGCTTCAGTGCCATCCTAGTCCACCCAGATACTTGCACACTTGTCTCCTTTTTTTTTAAAAGATTTATTTATTTATGCATACAAGCACTGAGGTACAGGCCAGAGGTATGGGGGTGGTGAGAGGATTCACCACAGAGAGCAGGGAGCAGAACAGGCAGATCAACGGAAGTACACTGCTGAGGAGAGCAGCGGGCACAGCAGGAGAGGTTTGCCGCACCATGTGGGTCCCCCGCCTGCCCGCCTGCTCCTGTTGCAGTGGCTGCGGTCTGCTTCATAGTGTGTTGCTTAACCCACTGCGCCACCAGGGAGGCCCACACTTGTCTCCTTTTAACTCATAGTTGGACATCAGTCAGAGTGAACATTTTACAATCGACTAAGAGTACATCACTCCTTTGTTTAAATTCATCTAGTGACTTCCCATTTTGATAAGAACAAATTCCAAATGCCTACCTTGGTTTATAGTGCCATATATGATTTTAGACCTGTCTATGCCTTGAAAAGAATAGTCCCTTTAACCCTCATACTCTAACTATACCCATTTGTTATTTTACTGAACTTGAGTGTGTTAAGCTCATTTCTATAGGAAAACCTATGATTAAATTGATCTTGCTTCCTATAAGTTTATTTTTCCTTGTCTTTACATGGAAAATGACAAGAGTTCTTGTCATATCAGTGTTACTTTCAATATCACTATAACTGGAGCATCTCTATAAAAGGGGAGCTTCCATGTTTCCCATCCCCATTCACATGTAGCTGCCTTGGACTAGCTACTGAGTACTAGGGTGCTTGTACTGAATGGCTTGGCAAAGCTATATAACACTGAATGCAGAGGGCTCTGGAGAGATTGGTGGAGAAGGGTGGGCTTCTTTCTCAGCTTTGGACTCTACCAGGGATTTGGAGGACATGGAGGAGACACATGTAGAGACACTTGAAAGAGACATGAATGAGAGACACATGGAGGAGTAACCATTATCTTGATCTGTACATTGATTTTGTTCTTTTCTTCCCAGAGATGCCTAGCTCCTTTCACTGCTTTTCTATGGCTCCCCACTGGAAGGTGCTGTAGACCCTTTGTGAACTTTCAGGCCTCAGTGGCCCCACTTCAGGCCAACTCTGTGTGGCTGGGCATTTACTCATGAGGGGATGAGTAACATAGATCATTTTATTGGGAAACTATTACTTTTTATCCTCTCTCTGTGCACACTATTCTATTAAGTTTCTTTCACATTGAGTCTCCTTTGTCTTTATGCATGCTGATGGCTGGATCCCTTTAAACCAATGCAAATTTATGGGAACAGGCCAGAGGTTTGGGGTGAGAGTATTCACCAGAGACAGAGTGGGGAACAGAACAGGCGGATCTACTGAAATACACTGCTGGGGGGAGTAGTGGTGAGATATGGGAGGTCTGCTGCACCTGGCACCTGGCTGGGGATCAAACTGCTGCAGTGGCTACAGATAGCTTCATAGTGCTGAGATTTAACCCCTTGCGCCACCAGAGAGGGCCCAAGTTTTCCTATTTTTAACCAATAAAAGATTGGAAGACTGGACTCATTTAAGCCTCAAATATTCACTTACTCAAGTCTGTTCTTTCTTGGGCAGTATATCTTTCTTAAAGATTTAGTCATTTTGGGCCTCCCTGGTGGCGCAGTGGGTTAAGCAACGCACTATGAAGCAAACCGCAACCACTGCAGCACGAGTTCGATCCCTGCTGCCGGCCAGAGAGGGGACCCACATGGTGCAGCAGACCTCTCCTGCTGTGCCCGCTGCTCCCCTCAGCAGTGTACTTCAGTTGATCTGACTGTTCTGCTCCCGGGTCTGTCTGTGGTGAATCCTCTCACCCCCCCCCCACACCTCTGGCCTGTACCCCAGTGCTTGTATGCATAAATAAATAAATCTTTAAAAAAAAAATGTTTAAAAAAAAAAAAGATTTAGTCATTTTTTTGTGTATTGGTAAGTTGGTCATTCTGTTTGCCTTAGCAAATGTATTTCCTTTTCTGCCTTGTTCTGTGCTCCTGGAACTATGTCTGTGGACTGTATTAGACAAATTTCCTTGCCTGCTGTCTTTTTGTCGATGAGCAGGAAGAACAGTGTCTTAGTCTGTTCAGGCTGCTATAACAAATATCACAGAATGTATAATTTATAAATTCAGAAATTTACTTCTGATTGTTCTAGAGGATGGAAGTTTAATATCAGGGTGAGAGCCCTCATGTAGGTTGAAGACTCATATTCTCACTTGTCAGAAAAACTCACACACCTCTGTTGAATCTCTTCTACTAGACACTAATCTCATTTGTGAGAGATTTTCTATTCTTGATTTTTCTTGGATTTGTCATATTTTCTCCTAATTTTATGGATCTCTTTCTCTTAATTGTGAAAACTGTGACCTCTATGATATCTGATCCAATCAAACACATTTACTGGGTTTTGCTGAAATATCTCATTTCATTCCATTCCCATTGTATGTTTGCTGTGGCTACCATAACAATGTACCTCACTATGCGGTTTTAACCACAGAATTTTACATTCTTCTGGTTCTGGGAGCTTGAAGTCCAGGTGTCTGTAGGTTTGATTTCTACCTAGATTTCTCTCCTTGGTTGAGAGATGGGTGCTTCTCTTCTCCGCACATGGTCTTTTCTCTTGTTTGTGTGTCTTTCTCTTTAAAAGGTGACTAGGTTAGGCCCCACCCTAATCTAATGGTTTCATTGTAACCCAATCCCCTCCTTAAAGTCTCTATCTTAAAATAGTTTACTTTGTGGGGTATTGGGGCTGAGGATTCAATGTATGAATTTGGAAGGAACATAATCAGCACAGTACATACCGGATATGATCCTTGTCACAAATCTGAATTCTAATTGGTCTTTGTGCTTCAATCCCTTTATTTCTTCTTTTACCACTAGATAAAATAGTTATCTCTTCCAATCCTAAAAATTTTCCAAATTTCTGGGTACTTCTTGTTTTTTTTTTTGCACACCATTTGATTATTTCTGAGCTCTTTCTTTCTATGGTGCCATGTTAAATTCAGATATTTGGTAATAATACAAGCCACTAACGCTATTTTCTAATCTTTTTTTCTTCAGAAGTAACTTTTGCCTTCCATGTGTTATTGCAGGCAACACTTTTACCAAATGATTTGCTATTATATTGTACAGATAGTCACATGGGTGCTTTTAACTTTAAGGGGTAGAGAACTATTTATCTACCATGTGCTTGGGAAGAGAACCAGAAATTTTGTTGAATAGCACTAATGATTATCTTGTAGCATCAACTCTTATTATTAGGTAGGTAGAGCTGGGAATTAAGAAAATAATAGGGAAAACAAAAAAAAATTAGGATTGTGTATGGCATAAATTGTGGGTCAATGATAGTTACTTTGTTTTTCTAAACACTATGTGACTTGTTCTCTACCTTCTGTAGCCCTCACACACAAAAAATATTCCCATTTTCTAATACCATAGAATTACATATTCAACTGTATGGATGTCAGCTGGCTATAATGTATAATTTGGTAATTTCCACACCTTTTCTTTCTTTTGCTAAATAAGTATGAAGAGGCTGTATAAAAAGAATCAAGTGCAAGTATCTCATGCTTTATCGTGCTTGTGAGGTGTATGATATGGATCTTGTTCCCATCCAATGCATTTTAAAATGAAGTCATATTTAAATTTGTCATTTCCATAAAGCAAGAAAGAAATTTGTTATGCACTGCCAAGCAAAATGGCAGATGCCACTAACAAATGATAAAAAATTCTTCTATGTCTCATTATTTCCATAAAAACAAAGTATTTTTCAGTTATCATTTCTAAATAGAAGATAAAGTCAACTATAAACAACAAAAAATATAATAGATATCAAACTCCAGTGCAGTTTGTCTCTAGGAAGTTAGTGAATAAATGACATCATAAAACCTCACATTCTAAAGAGGGTGCATAATCAAGGGTATCAATTGAAATAGTTTAAAGATTTTATTTATTTATTTTTGCATAGAAAAACTGGGGTATAGGCCAGAGGTACAGAGGTGAGTGGTAAGATGATTCACCAGAGACAGTGAGGAGCAGAACAGGCAGATCTACTGAAATACACAGCTGAGGGGAGCAGTGGGCAAGACAGGAGAGGTCTGCTGCACAATATCTGGATTAGCTAAGAAGTCCCGTGTGTTTTTTCTTTCTTCAGACCCTTGACAACCTCACAGGCTGGCTTTCTCTGGCCTTACTCTTTAGCATTCTTAACACAGTTATTTCTAGACTGCATTTTTTCCTGTTACATATTTGCTTTGAGCTCTAGTCTGGGCAAGCCCTGGCTGCCACTTATTTCCTGACTGCTGACTGGTTTGTTCCATAGTTTGGAGTACAGGAACCTCTGGATTCCTGACCACGTTTCTTCTGCCTCACTTTATTTCTGGTTTCAGCATGTTGCTGGAGCTCATATTATCAGATACTTCTGATCCCTTCCTTGGCTTTTCAGAAATCCTTTACTGATATGCTGCATTATTGTGCAATCAGGGGTAAGTCATTTAACCTTTCTGTTTCTTAGTTTTTCCCGTTTTACAAATATGAATCTAGATAAGCCTCACATTGCCTTCACAGGGCTTGTGAAGAGCAAGTCAAATACAGCATGTGAAAACCCTTTGTTAAGTGCAAACTAACATAAGGTATTAGTTTTTATTGCAACGCTGCTTTGTCTGTCTCTTTTTCTTTTTTTTTTTTTTTTGTATGGAACTTTATGCTTTGAAAAGTAGTGACTGCTAGTTTGATCGCCTAATGGTAGGTAGGAAGAAATGTAATGAGCACTATTGTTATTGGGCATATACTACAATGCCAAAGGCTATGCTTACTGCCTTCTATATGTTATTTTTTTTTTTCAGGATCACGATCTTTATTTAGATTGTATCCAGACCTTGTTTAATGAACAGGCACGAGAATCCAACTTGTCCCACTGGTAGGAGGTAGTCCTCTTTCCCAGAGTTGGAGGGGGGCATTGAAGAACAGGGTAAATACTGCAGAAAGCTGTCATTAAGGACTCACATCCCACCCTATGAGGGCAAGAACAACTTAAGTTGTCTGTGCTTCATCATGAAGGTAGTTGTAAGGAGATAAACCACACAGAACGCAATAAGCATGCACCAGCACACATTAAGCACTCAATGTTTTAACCAGTATTATCATGGCCTACAGTCCTCAGGAATTCTAATTCATCTTGCTGGAGAAGTACCATACTCAAACCCATTACTCGCTCACACGTTTAATCTGAGGATTTTGGCTGCTGCAAGGTTAGTTGTCTTTTCATCCATGCTCTCCCTGGAGGAAGTGTCGCGCTTCATCAGTGCAAAAGCAGCAGCATCTTTCAAGAGTCTTAGTCCTAGTCACAGAGGGCTGGCTCTCTTTCGCGCTGTGGTTTGATTTGCGCGCTTTCTACACGGTGCGTCGGGCCCAGCCTATTTTTGTCAGGCTTCGGGGGCTTTTCACAAATTCTACCCTGTGCGATCACAGGGATATGGCCTTGGCTTGGGCTCTGTAAGCCGACGATCTGAGTCATATTCGAAGTCGTGCGCAATATCTGGATAACGCCTTAGCGCCGAGGCCAGTGTGGAACCCAAAAGGTAAAGCAGGCGACCTCAACCCTTCCAGTCCAAATTTAGCGGTTTTCACCCCGGCCCCACTGACTACCGGGCGGTGGCCCCGCACGATCCCGGAGGCTGCGGCGTAGCTGCTGAGTGAAGGTGTCTTTGAAGCGGGCGGCGCGGCGGGACAGGGAGCTCGCTGGCCCAGCCGCTAGGCCTCGCAGGCGCCGCGCCGCGTCCTGGCCGCGCAGCTGGGCCTGCAGCAGAGCGAAGGCCATGAGCTGCGCCGCTCGCCGGATGGGCCGCGACTCGGAAAGACGCTCCACCAGCTGTGGGCTGTGCAGCAGGGAGGCCAGAAGCCGCCGAAGAACCATCTTCGGGGTGCCTCGGAGCTCTCCGGAACCCGGAGCACGCCGCCCTGGCTTCTGCTATATGTTATTTAACTTTATCTTTACATCTGCTCTGCAAAGTTAGGTAGTATTATTTACATTTTATGGTGGAAAAAACAGACACTCTAAGTAATCAAGTAATTTGTTCAAGGATATGCTTTGTAAGTCACAGAACAAGGGAGTGTTCACTCCTGTTTTATTCTAGGGCTATGATCACCCACATGTACCCTCCTTTAAAACAAAAGCTTGTTCTACTTGTTTTGTCTTTTTCTGTAGCCCCACTATGCCAATCTTATTCTTCCTATATACTTTCTGCTCCATGACAGGCATGTGTAGTAGGCAGCTTTCTAAAATGATCCCTAATTGCCGATATTCATGCCCTTGTATGATCTTTGCCCCTTGGTTGTAAGCCTCACTTAGTGATTTGATTCTAATGATAAAATACAACAAAGGTAATGCTGTAACAATGCTGAATTTCATTTACAAAAGACTGTGATTTCTGTCTTGCTGGCATTCTCTTGCCTCTTCAATTTGATGAAACTCGCTGCCACATTGAGAATTAATGCACAGAAGCCCATATGCAGGTAACTGATGGCAGCCCCTAACCAACAGGGATCAAGGATCTGCACCGTGAAAATCACCAGTGAGTCTGCAATCAGATCTCATCTCAGCTGGACTGTAGATTTAGTTTATATCTTGAGAGACTGTATATTTAGCTGACACCTTGATTGTATACTGTGAGAAACCCTGAACTGGAAAACACAGCTAAGCCATGCTTGGATTCCTGAGCCACAAAGTTATAAGTGTTGCTTATTTTTAAACTTCTACATTTTGTGATCATTCCTTACACAGTAATAAATAACCAATACACAGATTATACACTAAGTAGCATTGTTTATAGGGTTCTTTTGTACATACCCTGGTGAGTGAGGAAATTAATGCTGACATGTTCAGCTTTGTCACCTAGTAAGAGCTGAGGTTGGAATGCATGTCACTCTAAGTCCAAGATATCACTTCCTATACCATGCTGCTAGAATGCATGTAAATTTTTATAGGGTCCTTTAGTGGGGAAATGAAGCTGGCAAGGCTGTTGTTTTGGTGCCAAAGTACAAATGAAAGCAGGTAAGAATTTTACATCTGAAGATTGGCCAAGAATCATAGAAATATAATTTAAATAGTTAATTCTGCTCTATTTGGATTTGTAGCCAATTTGACCTAAAGCAGAGGTCAAAATTCTTCTGCAAAAAGTCACATAGCAAGCATATTAAGTCACATGGTTTGTTGCAAATTTTTTTTTGTATATTTTTTTATAAACCTTTACAAGTATAAAGTCATTTTTAACTCAGTGATCAGATAAAGACACATTAGAGTCACATTTGCTCCTCTTAGGTAATTTGTCACCTCTTGACTAATATTAAGATAGTCCTCAAAGACCGTGGATTTGTCTAAGTGTGGTTCTCTATGAAATTCCAAAAAAGAATGAAACTCTAATGTCCAAAAGTATCCATTGTGTGTAATGAATAAACTTCTCTTATGGATCTAGAATGGTATTTGCTGCCCACATACTTGAGAGAATTAAGTAAATAATCATTCAAAATATTTTTCTGTTTTGATGACAAGCCCTGGTTGGTAAAAGTTAGTGGCATAAATGCTGATACACTTATTCATCAACCAGTCATTAAATAGGCACTATGTGTTTCGTGCTATGTTATGTGGTGTGACAGAAGAGCTAAATGAAATGTGGGCCCTAGAAAATATCATACGGCATGAAGGACAAGAAATTATGAAAATAGCAATGTCTGAGTTCATGCTCAAGAAGAAACATGATAATCCTAGTAGTTATTTCTTTTTTCATTAATATGATTTCCTTGCTATAAATCCTTGCATTACTTTTACTCCACAGGACTGTGATCAGTGCTATGCAGACTTAATGAGAGTTATCTGAGATATAAAAAGCTCTCCAGTGACTATATGTCTACAGATGGACCTGGGTTAATATCAGTCCTTGCTGGCCAATGATTATGACTGGCAACTACTTAACATTTTTGATGCCATTTCATCATAAAATGAAAAAGATGATGCCTATTTCAATGAACTATGGTATAGATTTAAATGAGATAAAACATGAAAAGTCCTCAGGGGTAATGCTTAATAAGTGCAAAAAAGTTCAAAAGAAGTAACTATTATTATTTTTAGGCTAGTTTCTATCACCTCAGGGGCATCAGATACATGTTATTTTTTTTTTTTTAGAAAGTTAAATCCATAAATTACAACCATTTATTCTCTGTGCGATGTACCAATGTAAGGGAAATATCTGCAGTTTTGTTCAGTTATATTAGCCTCCTCAGAGACACTTAGCCCAGATATGGAGACTAAAAAAAACCTGACAGAAAATTTGCAAATCTTGAAAATGTTCCATTTTAGAAGAATGGTTGATTTTTTTCCCTAAATGCAATTAATTGACTACTGTAGGATGAGAAAGGGGAATAGTGGGAACATTATTTGAGCCAATTCCTGGTTTGAATTTTTTTCCTCATTCCTGTTGAGAGTTTTTTTTGTGGATAAATATCTCTTACTCCTCTGGATTTTGAAGTAAAAACAAGAAAGCAACACTTAGTGGATTGTGTTGCGTGAGGTCGTGCACAGCTGTTCTTCACTTAGTCCTATGAAGTAAGGGATGTTTTATTTTTTTTAATTTATTTTTTAGAAGTACATCTTCCTCTGTTTTTTTGGTAAAGATTTATTTATTTCTGCATACAAGAGCTGGGGTACAGGCCAGAGTCACAGGAGGTGAGAGGATTCACCAGAGACAAAGTGGGGAGCAGAGCAGGCAGATCGACTGAAATACAATGCTGAGGGGAGCAGTAGGCAAGGAAGGAGAGGTCTGTTGTGCCATATGGGTCCCCTCCCTGGTCGGGGATCAAATTCTCACTGCTGTGCCCCGGATGTTTCACAGTGCGGCCTCAACCCACTGCGCCACCAGAGAGGCCCAGGAATATTTTATTATTCACAATTTACCTGTAAGAAAACTTACCTAACTCCCCCAAGGCCATATGAGTGGTGCATCAGTAATCTGATATAAGTTTACTTCAGAGACCAGCTCTTTCTTCTACTGTTTTATTTCAGTGCTGTACAATAAGAACATTTTGTGAGCAACAAATAGAATTTTAAATTTCTTGTAGTCACATTTTAAAAAGAAGAGTAAACTGATACATTTAATCTTAACGATACATTTTTTTAATAATTATGTCTACAATATCATCATTTCGATATGTGACCAATTCAAAAATTTGGATGAAATATTTTGCATTATTATTTTCTTACTTCATTTGAAATCTATGGGTAGTTAGCACTTCTATGTATCAGTCAGGATTAGTCACCTTTCAAGTGCTCAGTGGCCATACATGGCTGGAGACTTCCACAGTGTTCTACCACACACACAGCTGAACTTATTTGACCTTCTGTTTATTTCTCTCTGTGTTTACATGTTCTTTATTCTTTTTGTTTTGACAACTTAAAAAATGTAGATATCTAGAATACTAAAACTGAAAGTAAGTGTTTTTTAAAAAGAAAGAAATGAAAGCAAGCAATCCTTCATTGTTTGGGAGATTTCTAATAATGCACAGGGAAACTAATGATCTTCAGTTCTTTTTGTCAGATTTCTGAAATATTTTGAGTTTAACTGCATGCCCATTTAAGAACATAAGGTTCATTTACTATATTTTCCCCTTGGCTAAGTTGAAAGCTAAAAATAAACTCTTAAGTTCTTAGGTTTGACCTAACTCTTTATATAAATACCCGTTTGCAGTTGTTGTTTTAGTAAAAGAAAAATCCAGTCCCCTAGGTCTGGTTCTAAAAACTTTAGGAAACTGATTTCTTCCCTGAACACTTCCTTCCTCTAAATCACAAACCAGAAAGAAAAAAGGAAGTGAAAATTAGATTTTATTTTTTTCCCACAAGAGGATATGAAAGGCAACCCCCACTTGCACATATATTATTTTTCACATTTCCCTTAAAATCACCAAATTTTAAATGATTTGTGTATAAAAAATGGTGCATTAACATAAAGCATAACTGTAAATTTTGTGAAGTTTTGGTTTCTGGAGTAACATCCCAACTATGAAGTTTGGAAATCTCCTGTGGGAAATTACTATGTTAAATATATATCTAATACCTATTTGTATTCTAGTCAATGTTCCCCTAATACTTAACACACAGTAGGCAACTACAGATAGTGCTTCTTGAATTTATTTTAATTAATAATAAATTTTAATTAATCTATATACAGATCATTACACAGTGGTTATCTCTTTCTAAATATATCAATGGAAAACACTTAGAATATATATTTGGTATGAAAAGACCTGTGGAAAAGAGTTGTTACAGGGCAGGGAGAGGGGCACCCCAGAACCCCCAAACCTGCTCTCTCTAAATGGGTTCTGCCACCCGTCGCCTCAAGACAAACATATAAGGCCTTTAAGGAAAGGAACTTTAACACAATTAGGGAGCAATACAGAAAAGACAAAGAATATAGTTACTAAGTCAAGCATCCAAAGTTACCCATCTCCTTGAGGGTAAAAGTCCAGCCAAATAGGATTGGCCCAAAGCAAGACCCAAAAGCCTGCCACAAATCTAAAAGACCTTTCAGTGGAGACCCATAGAAAAGGGTCAGAAAGTGTCAGACAAATCTCAGAGGAAAGGAGCAAAATCAAAATTAAGATAAAAGCTGCCATTATTAAGTTCTTCATGGGTCTCTCACCCACATCTATTCCAACCAGTCCAAGACCAAGAAGCAAGCACAGTTTCTTCACATGTCCCTCTGCTCCACATGCCTTCCTCCTGGTCTCCTTGCTGCTTTCCATCCTGATTCCTTCTTCCTCCCTTCCTTCGGTCCATCTATCTCCTCTCTCCAGAATCTTCTTATCACTGCTCAGCTCCACCCACTTAGGGTGGAACCAGGATCCTGGAACTTCCCCTTTGCCTGGGGACCACCCTGTTACAGAGTGACTTAAAGATGTACAAAATACTAGAACCTAAAACAGTGATTGATTTCTAAAGTTTCCTCTTTGAGCCTGATTAAAATGAAATCTTCATATTAACAAAACTTGAATGTTAAATATAAACATAAAAATAGAAGACTGAATAGTGGAATATTTGTAAAATTATGGTAAGAGGAAAGATTGAAAGGTAGTGAGTAGGAAATGTAGGAAGAAAACAGTTGTGTTTTAGCTCTCTATCTGATACAAATGTATGCATGTATATATGAATTATATCTTACACAAAACAGTACATTGAGAAAAATAAAAGCAATTAGAATAATACCAGAAGACCGATAAAAAGTTACTGATTCTAATATACAAATGACTACTAAAAAGAGCAAGTTACAAATTTAAAATTGAATGAACAACAATTTTTTCCTTGCTACTTAGGCAAGAGCAAATTTATATGACATTTCTCACCCATCACATAAGCCAAAGCACAAAAGAGTTTACATTATCCAAAGATAATGAAATAGGCCTTTTTCATAGTTACAGTGAGTGTGAATATTTTAATTTAAATTTTTGTTCAAGCATCATCATTTTATATTCTTGCTATTGTTTTGACAATATAGGATTTCCCCTTTCAGGTGTACTCTCTATAGCACTCCCACCACTGAAACCCATAGTCCTTGGGAATGTGACTAGCTTATGTAAATATTGTAGACCTCACAGATTTTGGTTAAATACTATTTAATTCCATTAATGCTGTTTTCGATCAAAACATTTTAGCAAACAAACTGTGTGTAAAGTAAAATCATATTGCCTATTAAAGTTATATATTCTTTATGTATTTTTAAATTTAAAGTAATATTGGTAATTTGCTTTATGCAATAAATGTAACTTCAAATCACACTTGATAGATCCAAATTAGATTCTTTCTTTAAGGACCACTCAAAAAAGTGTGATGTATTGTAGATAATTCCAAATAATAAATTTCTGAAAATATTTGAACAATTTTATCAATTGAATTGACCCCACCATCTCTAAACCTTATTATGCTAACTGAAACAACATTTATTTGGATGTGTAAATTCTGGCATTCTTGTGAAAATCAGTAACTTTATAATAGATCTCCAGACAGAGTAATTACAAATAGTTGTAGCAATGGAGAAAGAGAGAATATCCATCCATTCTGTTTGTGGTGAAGCCTCAGAAATTCTAATGGTTCTCTGCTGCTTAAATCTATGTCTTCCTGGTTTTATTAAAAAAATTGGTTCTTGTAATTTTTTTTATGCCTACTTACATTTACACACTGGAAGCTAAATTGTTTCATTAGTGTATTTTCATCTGATCTCAAACAGAAGGTTTAAACAAAAATCGTTTCTAATTTTACTTCACAGTTGCTCTCTTCTTTCAGAGTCCTTATTGACAGTTCCTAAAGCAAATAAAGTTTTCCAATAAAGATCAAAATGAATATTTCCCTTTTTTCCACTTATGTTGCACAACTTTGGGGGCATGTTTGGCTTTCTCGTTGAATGACCATGTCCTACACCATAGAACTCCAAGAAACAAAAAACTCCCTGTGCTTACGGGAGGCAGCAGCCTTCTGACCTCACCTTTATTCAGCGTGCTATGTCTGAATCTTCAAAGCTTCTGATCTAAAGTGAGTTTCTGCTTAGCTCTTATAGATTTCTAAATATTTTGTTCATAAGACTTTCAAGGCAAGTATGTCCACTGAAATTATTTTGAGTTAATCCTATTTTGATATTTTACAGACAATTATCTATTTATAAAGTTTTAACCTAGAAAAACGTGCTTGCTTCTTATTTTCTGAAGAATCCCCTTGTACAAATGTTGTAGCAAGATGTCAGTTATAGAGCCTGTTGACTTCCTTATCAACTATTTGCTTTTAATGAAAACATCTTTGGTATTTGGAAAGATCTGTCCAAATAGGGCCTTTTGAATGACTACTCTTTTTTTATATAAATTTTTTAAAATTTACATATATTTGACATCAATTGAAATCCCCATGTATTCCCCATCACCATAACATCAGTGCACCATCACCTCAGTCCCCCGTGCTCCCGTCTGCCCTCCACCCTTCCCCTCTTCCCTCCCCATCAAGTGTCCCCAGTTTGTCTTTGTCTTTTCATTTTTGGTTTTTGTTTCTTTTTTGTTGTTGTTGTTATTATTATTATTGTTCTTATTCCTTTCCTTGATCCTTATTTGGTTCCCTTATGTCAGAGTTATTCTCTGACTGACTCCTATGTCATGGTTATTTTCTGGAGTCTCCAGCTTTCCTGTTCAGTTGGTCGAGATAATGCTTTAGTCAATGGGCTATGGACGGAGGACAGGGGTAGCTTCAGACCATGGCTGCTAATTGCCCCCATCTGCCTCCTTCATCTTTTGTCACCTACAGTGACGTGGGGTTCTGTAGTCCAGAACTATTGTATATAATCGTGCAGCATCAAGTTAGAGGAAGCTTTCCGAGAGGTCTCAGAATAGGGTGTAAGTAAGAAGGAAACTTTTCTTAGATTATTACTACTTTGATTCAAACATCAGTTGTGGCCACTGTAGTCTAGCCCAATTTAATGAAAACAGTAATGTAGTATATATTTTTAGACACTATTTTATATATGTATATATGTGTACATATACTGCATGTATGTTTATGTACATATATACACAAATATATAATATATTATATGCTATCTACATTATAAATATATGTACATACTATATACATGTAGAATATATAATATATGGAATATGTAATATATATTGAAAAATGTATCTTATACATTTTATATTAGGGCAATATATGTATATAGTCTATATTAAATATGCCTGTGTTTTCTAAGTTTCCCGCCCACCTTAAGGTCTCTCTCTCTTGACCAAATTTGTACAAATATTTATTTTTATATTTAGTTTTTACATTTTGGTCATATTAAAATTTCATGTAAAGCGATTGGCTGTATCTTATACAAGGTAGCATCTTAGACTTGAATATTTTCCATCATCTGGAACCATTTTAGATTTTATATCACCTTTAGTTTATTATGTAAATAGAAAAACATTGATATTATTAATTATAATATTGTTAATTATAAACCAACAAGTTTTGCTTACTAATAGAGTGCCAGGCCTTGGCTCATGTAAGTTTCTATACCCACTTTAAATCTACTTCCTACACCTGTTGAGAACATTAGTCCTAAGTCTCCATTCTTTGTTTCTGATCCTAGCTCACTATTCTTCCATTTTCACTCTCTTCCTTGACACTGGATTGTCCTAAGGATTGCTTTTCCAGGGACCTCCCTGGTGGTACTAGGACTTAAGTCACAGCGCTATGAAACTATTCAGTCAATGCAGCAAGAATTCGATTCCAACCCCCAGCCAGGGAGGTGACCCACATGGCACAGCAGACCTCTCCTGTCTTGCCCGCTGCTTCCCTCAGCAGTGTATTTCAGTCAATCTGCCTGTTCTGTTCCCTACTCTGTCTCTGGTGAATCCTCTTACCCCCCCACCTCTGTACCTATGGCCTGTACCCCAGTTCTTTTATGCATAAATAAATAAATCTTTAACAAAAGAAAAAAGAATTGCTTTTCCAGGTAGAACTTTTGAGCCCTGATGCACTGTTCACAAAATGTGATACTTGAAAGAGTCAAAGGCTTCTCCTCCCTCCTCGCTAGCTTCAGGCTGCGGACTCCAGCCTTGGACCCAGGGACATGTACCTTTGCACTCGGTGAAGCCTCTCTTCACTCAGGCTCCTGCTGTGTTTATTCAGGCACCTCAGTCAGTCAACATGAAAACCTCAGCAGGGTGGAGAGCGGGGTCGACACTACTATAAGGTAACAGCAAAAGAGTATAAAAATCATCATTATCACCTTTTCCTTAAAAATTAAGGTTAATAATCAAACATCAGAATACACTGAAAATTCTAGGACTATTTGGATTATCAAGCAAATTCCACAATTATTGGACTTCTCATGGGTCCTGAATTCACAAGTGAATAGTTTGAAAATCTTGTTCATAAGTTTATTATTAACAAGTAGGTAACTTTTAACATATCACACATAGTTTTACAGGCCCAGAGTATTTGGAAGCCTCTAGCTGATATCTGAAATCATTATTACTTCATAGAGGTGACTGTTTTCTAGAAAGCTAGAATTAATTTTATCTTAATACTTCATTGTTTTTTAAATACCTTGGTAGCAATTTTTTCCTAAGTGAAAATAAACTGAAGCTGGACAAAAACTTCTAAATGTTCATTCATAGAATAGCTAATTAAATCAATCACTTCAATCTGTGTAATAAAATCTCATGCAACAATTAAAATAAAGCCAGAAAGAAAATGTTGATGCAGGTAAGGTTAGTAAGAAATAATGGTAAGTGAAAGAACAGGGCCTCCCTGGTGGCACAAAGGGTTAAGCACTGCACTATGAAGCATTCCCAGCCAGGGAGGTGACCCACATGGCACAGCAGACCTTTCCTGCCTTGCCCACTGCTCCCTTCAGCAATGTATTTCAATCTGCTTGTTCTCTTCCCCACTCTATCTCTGATGAATCCTCTCACACCCCACACCTCTGGCCTTACCCCAGTTCTTGTATGTGTAAATACATAAATCTTTAAAAAAAAAAAAAGGAGAAAGAACAGAGTACAGACTTTTTTTTTTAAAAGATATATTTATTTATGCAAGCAAGAGCTGGGGTGCAGGTCAGAGGTGTGTGTATGGCGGGGGTGAGCGGACTCACCAGAGACACAGTGGGGAGCAGAACAAGCAGATACTGAAATGTACTGCTAAGGGATGTAGTAGGCGAGGCAGGAGAGGTCTGCTGTGTCATGTGGGTCAGCTCCCTGGCTAAGGTTTGAACTCGTGCTGCAGTGGCTGTGAGTAGCTTCATAGTGCTGTGACTTCCCCTTGTGCCACCAGGGAGGCCCCACACAGTGTATTTTATACTTTAAGGTTAAAATCTCAAGCAAGGTTCTCAAAAGAGGACCTTAGCTCTTAGGTTGTTTTGAATATGCTGAGTAATGAATAGTCTTTATTTTGGGGGGTGGCCTGACAGGGAGGGGTGCCATTGGAGATTCTCTCTATGAGCATTTAAATTACCTTCCCAGAGAGGTAGGGGTTGAACATAGGGAGTGTTGGGTATTTCAATCTTGTTTAAATGTGGAAAAGGAAAACAAAGCACATGGGGCTGCATGCTGCCATCGGTATATTTATCAGATAGAGAGAGTCACAACACATAAATATTGGGAAGAGACACACAGATAAATTTGATGAGGTAAGGGTAGTATAGGCAAGGGGTCAATTTTGAGTACAATATGTAGAATAACACATTTTCTTTAAACACAAACTCTTTTACAAAGTCTCCCCTAACCCCATTTCTAAGCACTTGTTGCAAGTTTGGAGCAAAGCTGAAATGGAAAAGAAAGACCTGAGCAACACGTGTGTGTGTGTGCGTGTAAACAAATAATAACTTCCTATGCTATATTCCAAAAAGGAGATTTAATAATTTCAAGAGAGGGGCCATTTCCTATTCAAAGCTGTAATGGTTGGTATAAAAACGAAACCAGAATTACACCTACTGTACGAAGTCAAACTATAGCCAGAAGAGATGAAATTGGACAGCAGAGAAAAGTATAATAGCCATTTGGAAGCATATGACTCCTGAATTAAATGGGAGAAAACTAATTTCTCCACTGTATTTTTAGGGTGTATATTCTCTGCGTGTGGTCTTGGGAAAGATAAATGGTAAAAGTAAGTAAAAATGTACATAGAAGAAATTGTTGAATAGGACCTTTTTCAATGTCCTAGAACCAGTGAGAATATTTTGAAACAGGAGAATATGTATTTAGGTGTTAAAAATGAGTTTTAGAATCCATTTTTGAATCCTGGTTGCTCCATTTGCTGGTATACAATCTTTAGTAGATTCCATAAACTTTCATCAATTCATAGTTTCTTCTTTAAAACTTTCCCCCTCTTCTCAAAAGGTGAGCTAGCTGTCTAGTTTTAGTTTCAACATTTCTAAAATATGGTGTGAGAATTAAATGATAAATACATATAAATGATCATAATGGTTTCTAGCAAATAAAATTTAGCTATGAGAATGGTGATAATTATTGTAGTGATGACAATGATTAGGGCCCAAAGCTGAGGAAAGGAAGCCAGTTCATGATATCTATTTATTTACTTGTTTATTTGTTTTCATGATCCATGTTTTAAAAAAATTATCCAACAATTGGATCTAGCATCTCTAGAACTCATTTGAAGATGGCAGTAGCAGCTTTGAAAGTTCCAGTGACCATCTCAAAACTTTATCTTCCTTCACAAATATTAGATATAATAGGTGGAAATTCTAGGTGCTGTAACAGAGTGAAAACTAGATTTAATGCAATGACAGCTTTTTTTTTCTTGTTCAAATAAAGTCTATGTGTGTGTTATCAGTCATAAAGTAGATTTTCTCTATGAAGCATTTAAGAGCCAAAATTTTGTATCTCTATGGCCATCACAGACCTTTGCATCCAACAGACAGAATAGGGGGGAGATAGAGCAAGGAGAAACCACCAGCTCCTTGAAAACCTAGTCCTAGAGGTGATACAAGAACTCTATTCTCGGGCCTCCCTGGTGGCGCAGTGGTTTAAGCAACACACTATGAAGCAAACCGCAGCCACTGCAGCACGAGTTCGATCCTTGCTGCCGGCCAGGGAGGGGACCCACATGGCTTGGCAGACCTCTCCTGCTGTGCCCGCTGCTCCCCTCAGCAGTGTACTTCTGTTGATCTGCCTGTTCTGCTCCCTGCTCTCTGTGGTGAATCCTCTCACCGCCCCCACACCTCTGGCCTGTACCTCAGTGCTTGTATGCATAAATAAATAAATCTTTAAAAAAAACAAAAAAAAAGAACTCTATTCTCATTCCACTGGTTGGACTAAGCCATAAATAGTCCCACCTACATGGCAGTGGATCTGGGAAACATAGACCATCTATATCATTGTCTCCCAAAGGCATACGTGCACTGTGAGAAGGGGGTAGTCATTTTCATAGATAGCCAGCTCACCGTTCAAGAAGAAGGAGAAAGTTTTAAAGAAAAAACTATGAATTGCAAGAAGAGAACACCAGTTATATTATACTTAACTAAATGTTTATTGAGCTGCAGAACTGGTAAAGACACCCTGGTTCAGCAGGTGAGGAAGATATTGATGTGTGTGCTCTAAAGTTAGCTGTTTGAATGTGAATGAAGATGTGCCAGTTTCTCACCTAGTGATTTTGTTAGGCAGAAACCTCATTAGAACAGTGAATCATGATGTAAGTGGCAATCCTGATTTTAGATACATGGAAATAAAATAGGGACAGGCTCCCGACCTATCAGACGACCTACACAAATACCTCAGGAGTTTCTGTGACTGTAGAAGAATATACATAAAAATTAGAGGAAGAGGCAGAATATAGGGGTTGTTCAGGCATTTGTTGATGAGCAAGATGATGTTCTACTCAGGAAGGGGCTTGGAAGCAAATTTTCCAGGCTTGATAAAAAGGAGGTGTGTTTGATCATGTCTGAATGGGTCCTCAGTAGAGAAGAAAGTCAAGGTGAAGCCAGAGAGTGCCCCTACGAAATCAATCACGATACCTACTCATGCATAACGTCTACTTTTCACTGTCACACTGGTATAAATAGATTTTAGGATTACCTTTTCCCATCTACAAGCAACAGCTATGTCAGACCCTGCCATTTTTCTTTTTGTTGTTCTTCCTATTGACAGACAATAGGGAGGAATGGAAGGAGTAAAAGAGCAGCTTATGACTCTTAGGAACTATCCATTCCACATGATACAGGTTCAAGCCTGAATTATGAGGAAAGGAAAACATGAGAGCAGAATTTGAAATTAGGATTAAAACTGGTTTAATATCTGACAGGACTAAGAGAGCTATCGAATCTTCCAGAGGTAACAAGGGATTGAAAAAGGAGATTCCAAATTAATTAAATATCACTGGCAAAATAGAGTGTTAGGAAACAAACTGACAAAAACCAATTTTGTCATGGATGTTCCTAACAAAACCAGATTGCAGAGCAATTCCACTTGTAGGTATCTATCTGAAGAATAGACACTAATTTGAGGGGCAATATATACTTTGATGTTCACTGCAGAATGATTTACAATAGCCAAGTTATGGACACAAGCTATGTTTCCAAGAGTATGTGAGTGGATTAAGAAGAAACACACATATACACCCACACAAAATGGAATATTACTCAACTAACAAAAAGATGAACTCATGTCATTTGGGAAAGCCAGAAGGAGGGAGACAAATAATGGATGGTTTTGCTCACATGTGGAATATAGAAAAACTAAATAAAGAGTCAGACAACACCAAATCAAAAACAAACTCTAGAAATCCCATTTAAAACTGAGACTATCAGAGGAGGAAGGAAAAGCTGGATAATAAAGGGTGTAGGGTCTTTTTAGGGTAAATGAAGATTGATCAGGCTTTTGCACCACTGGCTCCTGTGGCCATAACCTGCAGCCTTGAATATAGGAGGTTTTTGGGAGCCTGGACTCGGGATACACATGCCTGAGGTGGATACCTGGAGTATAGTGTGGGCCTGCCCTATACCTGGTTGCCTCACTAGAAATGGTATAGAAAGATCATTAAAAGCCTGAAAAAGCACTAAAGCTCTGGGACTGTCCTTTACCCATCTGTCCAGATCCACAGAACCTGACCTGTGCCGACTTGCCACTAGTGTCCCATGGACTATGATGAAGGACTATGAGTGCCTTGGTAGATCTTTGCAGTGTGGCAACACATTCCTGAAGAGGAGAATACTATATTTCTGAATTATATAATTATAAATCAATGTTACCTTAGTAAAAGAAAATATTAAAAACATCAGTTGATTGTTGCTAGGTGATGACCTTGAGGAGACTCCTGGCTGAGTGTGTCTCAGTACAATGACTTTTGACACCTACACTGCCCAGGACCTCCTCAGATCTAGAAATTCAAAGCCCAACCCTCTACTTCCTTCCTATCTCCACCACCTCACTTTCCTCTGCCCTGCCCCTTATATAATCACAGTACTCCCATCATTCTAAGAGATGACTTTTAGAGCATCAATCCTACCAATTCCCTCAGAGGCTACTTCGAACAAACTTCTCTATGAAAAGAAAGTATTTGTTGTTGTTTTTTATATGTGCTATTCTTACCAGTGTAAAGTGGTACCTCATTGTGTTTTTTATTTGCATTTTCCTGATTATGAGGGATGTTGAGCATTTTCAATGTGCCTGTTGGTCATGTGTATGTCCTCTTTGGAGAAGTGTCTTAAGTTCTTCTGCCCATTTTTTAGTTGGGTTTTATACTTTTTCTTGAGTCTTACGAGTTCTTTGTATATCTTTGTGATTAGACCCTTGTCTGTTGTGTGGAGTGCAAAGATTTTTTTCCCAGTCAGTGGGAAAAAAGTATATTTAATGTTTCCTTTGCTGTACAGAAGCTTTTTATCTTAATGCTGGTGAGGATGTAGAGAAAAAGGTACCCTAGTACACTGCTGGTGGGAATGAAAGTGAATTCAATGGGAGGTTGTATGGAGGTTTCTCAGTCTACTAGAGATGGAACTACCTTATGATCCAGCAATCCCACCCCTAGGCATATACCTACAGGGCACAAAAACACTGATCCAAAAGAGTACCTGTATCCCAATGTTTATTGTAGCACTATTTAGAATTGGTAAAACCTGGAAACAACCCAAATGCCCAAAAGTAGAGGACTGGATCAAGAAGATGTGGTACATATACACCGTGGAATACTATTCAGCAATCAAAAATGATAAACTAGGGCCATTTGTAGAAACATGGATAGAGCTAGAAGGAATTATACTCAGTGAAACAAGTCAGAAGGCAAGAGAAAAATATCAGATGGCTTCACTTTTGGGAGGAATGTGAAAGAGCAACAACTACAAAATAAAAAAAGAAGAGTAAGCTCAAGGAAACGGGCAATTACAACCAAAAAACAAACAACAACAAAAAACCCCAACAAGACCAGAAGGTCAAGATAAAGTAAAGGGACTATGGGGTGGAGGGAAGGGAGGGCAAAGATGGGGATGAGGGCAGAAAGAACACAAGGGGCCGAGGTGATGGAGCACGGGTGAAATGGTGGTGGGAACTCCCTGCGGGATACAAATGATATCAAATATACTTAAATAAATCTAATTTAAAAAAGAAAAGAAAAAAACAAAAAACAAAACTAAAACTAAAACCACATCATAGGGTGAACTGTTCTCTTAAATACGTAGGTGTAAAAATTGAAAGCAGGGCTAGAAGACACCACCACTTTCCTCTAAAATGTTTGTATTGGTTGACTCATATGAAGTTCATCAATAAACTCATATTGCCCTACATCTGCTTACCATGAGAAGGTAGTGGACCACATGTTTTTTGTCAGATTGTCACAGCCCAAATGGCTTCACTGTGAGGCAAAGAGGGAATGAAGGGAGAAAAGGCAGAAGGAGATTTTTTTAGTCCTTGCACGAGGCATTAAGAATCTTGGGGTTCAAATGCTTGGTGGATAAATGCTCTTTGGAAGAGAAGACAGCAGTGAGAATCTTGGAAATTTAAATATCTAGAAGGAAATTTTCAGGGACCAGGTACTCCTGTGTGAGCATGTGAGTCTAGAGCTAATGAAATTAATGGTTAAATGCTGTCATTTCTATATAAAAAGCAGAAAAATCTGAGGTGTGTGGGTTTTGAGTATTAAAATTAAGAGGAATATTTATTCATCAACTTTTATTCAATATTATATATGGAATACATGTCATGAACTGTGTGTCATGAACTATGCAAGAGGCTGAACATATAATCAAGAGTAAAATATGTAAGCTCTGTAAGGATAAATTTTGAAAATAAATTCAGGGAACTTTAAACAGTACCTGAATCTGATTAGAGGGTGGAAAATGACGGTTCACTGAAGTGACACCAAAAGATGTCCACCATGATGAAATTATGGGGAACAGTGTTTTTCAGCTTTAGGAATTATTTTAATGTTGTTTTAATACTCCCTTCACTATAAATAATCATAATGGGAATGAAAGGGAAATCTTGGCACAGTATACCAGATGGCTAACTGCTTTTGTATTTCTTTAGAGCCCAAATAAACTCACTTAACTCTCTGATGAAAGGTCTTCATCATCTCATTTCTACTTCTGCTGCTTAATCCAGAGAACATCTATTTGTTCATTTCCTCTTACTGATTTCATTCAGGGTTTTGCTGTATCCTATCCATTTCCCTTTGAAACAAATCATATTAAGGACTTTTCTTGGCCTCTGCTGTAATTTCAAAATCCTTGAGTAGTTTCAGAGAAAGACTATTAAAATTGTGATATCCTGAAAAGTTAGGAAAAGAGAGTTATTGTGACTGGCTTTGATGAAATAAATGAAGTTGTTACCTGAGAACCTCAAAAGACAGGAGTGCTTTGAAAGTCAATGATGAGTCCCTCAAGATTCTCAAGTGAAGGCTGAGAACATAGATATGGAAGAAGCTAAAATGACTCTCATGTAGGCATGCAGACTAAGTAGAAAAGTTTCCAGTTCACACCTGTTCTTCACAAACTCCTACACACAAAGGTTCAAGATGTTGTGAAAATGAGATTGAACATTTCAAACTGGTCTATGGAGAATATAGGCCCATCAAGGATAAAATAATTATTTAGTAGCTAATACATCCACTGATTATAAAATATGATTTTTCTGTCTATAAATACTTTTAATTCATGAACTGTTTCCTGAGCTAAACAAAACTTTCTACTCACTCCTTAGGTTTCAATTAATAATCTCACTCAAGTAATTATAGGAAACAGTTGTAAATTTTAAAGAAAAATTGCTATTGTTGTATGTGAGGCAGGAGGTCTTTATTCAGGCATTTACTGAATTGAAAACACGATACAACAGATTTCAGTAGTGAGAGAACTAATACATACATAAAAAAACTTATAAAGTCAATAAAATGCTCATGAATATACACAAAAATTAGCTCCATGGACACAGTGCAATGTATAAATACTACTTTTCACTTAATATGGTATCAAGGATAGTTTCTTAACCTTAACTACTTTCCTAATGTGTATTTCTTCAAAATTGTTAAACTGTCACAAGTATGGGCTGGATGTAAATGGTATAAAAGGAAACTGGTCATGACAAGTCTATAATTAGGTTTTGTTTTCTTGGAAACTCTTGGGATCTGGAGAAGTAAAATAAAGATTGACAGTAGGAAACCTAAAATATTGACAAAGTTAAATTTTATAATTTGTGAGAGATTTATGGTTCTGTTAACAGGCCCTCAGAGATTTTTACCCACACTATTTGCAATGCTGGAGGCAAGAGGGTTTCCCCAGATAAGGGCTTATGGATGGAGCATGAGAGGGCCTCTCTTTCCCAAAAGCCAAGAGGGTGGAATTGAGCTGAGCATGCCAAATTTACTATTAAATTCTCAACCTGATAAATTACTCCACTTCTCTACATAAAAGGGAATGAAGGGGAGGGAAAAGGCAAGAAGGTTTAAGGAAAATCCCTCCTTACTGAAACTGTAACAGCTGAGAAAATGTGTTTTTCTCTAGTGGAAATGACTTCTTAATCCCTTCAGATTTTTTCATTCAACACACTTGGTGGCTATAGCACATGGTTCAAGGTGGCTTTAAGGGATTAAGTATCAAGAACTTAAGATATGTAACTGAGCAGTTGGTAGCATCCTATTGTATTGCTTTGAATCCCGATGTTTTCTTTTGGGTCCTAGTCTCAGAGCTGTGTTAATATGCTTGGATGTATTGAGCTTATTATAAACTGACTAAACTGTAAGAATGCTGACAAAATAAGCCACTAAGATCTCTTACTTCATTTTAAATGGTTCAGTTCCACAAACAAATCAATGACACTTTGTCTTGTTGTACAGATGTTTGTTGAAATACATCAGTTACATCATTGTTCAAAATTTTACATCCTAGATTTTATTCTAAACACAAATGAAAGACATTTATGAGTTCTTAAAGGCTTGGGAAATGTGGTTTTCTTATAAAATACAAACATTCAAATTCCTTTAGGCATTTCTATTTCTGTCACAATATAAACCAAAAACAATACACACACACAGTTATATATCTAAAGATTATATAATGGTATCTATAACACTCTATATAAATATTGCCAATAATATTATTTACTATGAAGATAGAGTTATGATAGTCAAAATGAAAGTTGTTATTATTTATCAGTGCAAGATCTAAAAATTAAACTGTCTTTATGCCAAACAACAGATAGTTCTCAGAAAACCCACAAATATTAATTTTCAAATTGATGTTGAAAAAACAGACATGACTGCAGTATAAATATGGTGGGTGTTATCTCCTTAATTCCCACAGACTTCTAATAAACAAG
Source organism: Galemys pyrenaicus (assembly GCA_019455555.1). Taxonomy (NCBI): domain Eukaryota; kingdom Metazoa; phylum Chordata; class Mammalia; order Eulipotyphla; family Talpidae; genus Galemys; species Galemys pyrenaicus. The sequence goes on along the minus strand of JAGFMF010011771.1, from coordinate 3,728,954 downwards.
TTAAAAAAAAAATACACAATGAGGGCTTTAGAGCTAGGAGTTTTTGCACTGAGGGATTTTGTGACTGCTAGAAGGTTTCTTATAATTTTGAGGAGAAAATTGTTTTTGGCCAAAGTCTGTGAGTACATGCAGGGACTGAAGGATGGTGACTAGAATTTCAAAATAATTGTGTTTATAATACACACAGTATTACATACCAGGGCTGACCTGTAGTTGGGGCTGTTTCCCCTTTATTTCTTGAAAGGTACAAGGGTGCCCTCTTGGGCCCTGGTGAAAAAGTTTTCCTGACACTTTCCTGAATTCTCTGGGGCCTTCAGTAAGAAACTTTAAAGGCCAGTGGCAAAGTTTCAGGCAATTGAAACAGGACCTGGAAAGTGGTAGCAGTTGTGTAATTGACTAAAGTAGGGGTTGCTACTAATTGGCAGTCCCACTTCCAATTGTCCCCCGTGCCCTTTCTAATGTGTAGTACTGCCCCAGCTCCTCAATCAGAACATCTTACAGCTGGTTTATGGATCAGCTGATTTATGTTTTCACTCTTTGGCAATAAAAAAAAAATGTTTCTTTGCTAAAGCACATAATACTGTTTTTTAAAGTGTCTTCAATTACAATCTGTCATTTGCCCCCTTACCCATAAAAACTGTAGAATCTGAGAACTGGAAGAACACCATAATTATGTAATTTAACCTATCAAAGAGGAAATGAAGGATTGGGACTAATATAACACAATTTAAAAACCATGAGATTTAAATCTAGAGCCCAATTTCCTGAACCGCAGTTGAATTACATTGTGTTTTTATTAACACAATGTTCTCAAGAAATATGTGATTGAATCAAGATAGGTATAATACCTATTTTACATGGAATAACATACAATGATATATATTGCTATAATAGATGATGCTATTGAAGATCATGGAAATTAAGTGATTTACTTAAGATCACATGACTAAGTAGGGCCAAAGTTAGAAAGGAACTCAGTTTCTCTGACTTCATTAGGAATTGTTTTACACACACATGCATGAACACAAACTGAGACATAAACTGAGACATAAGTCTGCCAGTTAACTATTAACCAAACCTTCACTGAGTGTCAAGCACTTTCCTGCACTAGGAATATTGTTGAACAAGACAGAATCTGTGAGATCTAGGGTGTAATAGCCTCCACAGTGAACTCAATGATTTTTGCCTGCTGATATTCATGCCCTAGTCCAATACCTTTTAACACTGAGTAAGAATGATCTGTGAAATCAATGGGATATAGCCGGATAACTAAGTGATACCGCTTGGGTTAAGTCATAAAACACACTGGTTCTTTTCTTTCTTTCTTTGCATTACTTGCTGTTAGAGACTCTAGCGCTCTATTATATGAATACTCCAGCAACCTTATGGAGAAGCCATGAGGTAAGGAATTGAGATGTCTGTTTGATAACCAGCAAATCCCTGTCAATCAAGTGTATCAGACATCTTAAAATCAGATTTTCCAGCCCCAATTAAATCTTCAGAAGATCTCACCGCTGTCTGATATGTAGATGCTACTGCACATGAGACCCCAAGACAGAACAACTTAGCTTAAACATTTTAAAATTTCTAACTCAGAAAGATTGTGTGAGAAATAAAAGTCTGGAGTTGTTTGTATTGCTTCCTTTGGGATAATTTATCATGCAACAATAGATACATAATATAGAAGGAGTGAAAAAGAAAACATATCAATTTAAAAAAATTCAAGTATCAGTAAGTGCTATGCTACAAATAAGATAAAATAGGAGTATATGATAGAAGGATGGTAGGGGGTACTGCTAGAGAATCGAAGTCCTGTCTGAGGAAATAAATTTAAATTGAGACATCACTGATCACAAAGGAAAAATCATGGATAGGTCTTAGGGGGATTGGTTGAAGAAACTCCCAAAGCAGCAGCACTAATTACAAAGGCCTTGAGGCAGGAAAAAGTATAGTATATTTGAAGGACAGAAAGAAAGCAATCTGGCTGGAGTGTGGTGAATAAGTGAGAATATTGAGACAAATGAAATATGAAATACTTAGGAAGAAATCACACAAAGCCTTGAGGACATGGGAAACAAGGGGATTTGTAAACAGAAGAGATACAGACTGATTCACACTTTAGAAAGATCTTTCTGGTTTCCGTGTGGACACGGTAGTTGTAGAGTGGGCAAGTACCCAGAAAGAGCAATGAGAAGCTGTTGAAACTTTGCTGGGGAGAGAAAGCTGCCACTAGAACTAGGGTAGCAGTAGCAGAAGTAGACACTTCTGCTTGGATTTGGGATATATTTTGAAGATAGACTTGACAAAACTTGCTTAAGGCTTAGGTGTGGATAGTAAGGGAAAGTGGATCAGGGACAACATACAGCTGTAAGACCAGCACTTGAAAAGCCATCCTTGAATTAAATTTTTTCATCTGAGAAAAAAATAAAATAAAATATAATAACTGGACCTATATTTGTGAAATGATATACTCTCTGGGAAGTTTCTTTAAAAAATATTCTGTATTCTGCAGCTTCAAGAGATACTTACTCCTAATGACCTCAGTCAAGATCACAGAAACTTTCCTGCTTCAGAAAGGCAGTAAATGCTGGCACAAACCTGCTGGTGGGATGAAATTGTGATTAAGGGGTCCCTGCTAGAAAAAAAAAATCTTATTAACTGCTCTATGCAAAATACATCATCCCTAGGGATGATAGACTAGTGGAATCTGAGTCCAGTATTAAGACATATTCCTTAAAGGAGAAAGTAATTTTCACAGAAATAAGTGTGTTGAGAATTATAATTATGAAGGGACTCTTAAATTTTTGAGTTTTATGGAGACTTCTAAGATTTTCTGAGCATCAGTTATAATTACTGCTTCATAAATATAACAATAAAAAACAGCTTACTTCTCAATGGCTACATTCATTGCATGTAGGAAATACAGTTCTTATAAATATTAAAATCAAAAGCCAGTTTCCACTGTCATACAATCAAGTCTTGTGCTTAGGAATTAAGAACCTTTTTTTTTTTTTTCAGTGCCAGCATGTTTTTCTAAGAATAAGGCATGATTTGAAAATAAGGCACACAACTGCATGTACTATTTATGTTGGGGAAACAAACAAAGAATTCTGTTACATTTTATTCCACAAGGCAAAGATCAATAAGGTTCACTGCAGCCATATTATGTTACAGTCTCATGATATACTCTGTGTCAGCTGTTCTCTGCTCCTTCACACACACAGACCCTAGCTACTTAATATACAATTTAGCACATTTTCTAAAACAAAACAAAAATTCATTCAAACACAGAACAGATGTGAATAAAAAGAAGAGGGTAGCTTAAAAAAATTTCTGTTGCTATCAGCAATTATTTTGTCTCATGAATGGCATTTAGTAATTGGTGTAGAATGTGAATAAGACTGGTTCAGTTATTGTGGAAGTTGGAATAATAGCAAGTTTCCCATTTTCAGTTCATGAGATTATTTATTGAAAACTCATTATGCTTTTCAAACTATATTTTAAAACTATTTAAAAATGAAATTCTGTCATTTACAACACCATAGATGGACCTAGAAATTATCATGCAAAGAAAGACAAACACCATTTAAATTTACTTTTATGTGGAAGATAAAGAAACAATATTAATGAACAAAGAAAGCAAAACTCTTAGAATAGTTTACTAGAAGGAAAGGAGGAAATGAGGTAGGTAAACTGAGTGAAATGGGGCAATTGTACAGTGAAGAATACAAATTAGATTTTTGGTGATGAGCATAATGTAGCATATATAGATGTTGAACCATAATGTATAACTGAAATCTATGTACTTTCATAGCCGATCAATTGTATACTTTGATAAAAAATTAAACTACAAAATAGGTGGAGATTCTGAAAGAGAAAGAGAAAGCATCAAATTAAAATGGAAGGTAGTTTATTCAAGTCAGAAGTTTCGATACATTCCCATAGATACAACCACAGATGATGCTTTTTAAAATACTATTATGGAAATTGTTTATAAACCTGAAAATAACTATTTTACTGTATCAATGCAAAAATTTCCTCTTGAACACATTCAACCAGATACTTAAATTAATTAGAAATTGTTTTTTTTTTTATGTTTTATTCAAATACCACCATAAGCTTACTAGAAAATCAGAAAACTTAGGTGTACTCCAGACGATTGATTGTATTGCCAATGATGTGATGATTCAGAGTAATATAAAGAGATTTGGCAAGTGGAAATAAACTTTCCAAGTATAAAATCTTTCTGAATGGGGACATAGTTTAAAAGGAGTACATCCAAATGAACTATCAATCAGGTTAAGGCAAAGACATCTGTGGTGATAAAAGGGGCAGAAAATAGAGATTTCTGTACTTGAAATATAAATCAATCCTAATTGAAGACTGGATCAGGTAGATGCGGTATATATACATAATGTAATACTACTCAGAAAAAAAAAAAGATAAACTTTTGCCATTTCTACAAGATGGATAGCAAATTGGAATAAGGAGAAAGAAAAATACTGGATAGTGTCACTTATATGTGGAATATAGAGAAACAAAACAAAGTGTCAAATAAAGCCAAACCAATAACAAATCCTAAAAGTCTGACTTAAAACCATGACTACCAGGGCAGAGGGAGAGGGGAAAGAACAAAGTGAGGAGGGCAGATGGTGGACTATATAGAAGACTATAGGCATTTTGTTGGTAGTGGGGTGGTGACAACACCTCTAATCACAAACATTATAAACCAGTGTTACCTCAGCATAAATATAAAAAAAATAAATAAGAAATCTTTCTCACTCTGGAATTTCTTAATTACACCATTGCATGTATATAGTATACTACACATTTACATTTATACCATACTATACATACATAAGTAGTAAAATTATTTTTTTAATGTGGAGTCAAAGGACACCCACCAACGTTAAGAAATTTACCTCCACAAAGATTAGGAAGGAAGTATTTGTGTGTGTATGTGTGTGCACTCATGCACATGCATATACAGAAATAAAAAGGGAGTGGGGAGGTTCAAAAGGGTTTTAACTGGATATGCAACATTTAATTTCTTAAAATGAAAAGTTAAGAAAATACATACACAATTCATTAAGAAATGTATAATACCAACGCTGAACTCTTACGTAAACTGTAGACTCTGGGTAATAATGATGTATCGATGTAGGTTCACTGGTTGTGATGAATGTAGCCCTCTAGTGGGGTAAGCTGTGTATGTATGGGGAATGGGGTATATGGGAATGAATTGTAGTTTCTGCTCAATTTTACTGTGAATATAAAACTGCTTTAAAAAGTAAAGGTTGTTTTTTTTTTTTTAAAGATTTATTTATTTATGCATACAAGAGCCGGGGTACAGGCCAGAGTCCAGGGAGGTGAGAGGACTCACCAGACAGAGCGGGGAGCAGAACAGGCAGATGGACCGAAACACACTGCCGAGGGCAGCAGCGGGCAAGGCAGGAGAGGTCTGCTACACCACGTGGGTCCCCTCCCTGGCCCGCGGCAGGGATCGAACTCATGTTGCAGTGGTTGCGGTTTGCTTCATAGTGCGTTGCTTAACCCACTGCGCCACCAGGGAGGCCCCCAAAAAAGTAAAGTTTATTAATTAAAATTTTAAATGTTTGTGGTGCTTCATTTAAAAAATATTCTTTGGATATTAAATAATATTTGAAAAATTTGATGGCAAAAGTGTTACAGATCATTTCAAAATTTTATTTCATTTGTGTACATTACTGTTACATTAAATGTAAATAATAAACTTGAAGATGATATTTACTTTTCTAAAGGCTGGTGTTGAACTCATTTCTTGGGGATAGGACATGTTGGATGGTACATACACACATTTATTTTATATGTACATATATGCATATTTTGATTTCAGAAACATATTTTTTGTTACTGCAATTGAAAATGTTGTTGAAAGGTTTTAATTCAAATATGAATGGTGTACATGTCAATTACTTGCTTTGTGATCTTTCTTAGGAAAATGATATGATCTCTTAAACTTAAATTGCCTTTCTTACTCTATGATTTTTATAAAATTTTGTCTTTTATTAGAAAACTTTTGCATCACTGTTTCTTGCTGGCTGGATAACTCTCTCAGTTTATAGTTAAAAATACATATAATTGTTAGAAAAAGCAGATTTCCTTTTTGTTCACGCTAGAAAAGTCACCCAGCTGTCAGACAGGAAGACTTCAGGATACTCTGGGAGTTCTCATACTTGGATGTTTATTAGAGTCATTCTTTAAATGGTTCTAATGCCCAAGCACATTTTATAGCAATTATACCAGAATCTCTGGCCATCCATTTTTTTTAACATCCTTATTATGCAACCAAAAATCTCATACAGCTATGACAATTCAGAACTATACTTCCCCCCATTTCCTGTTGAAAATAGACATGTCCTGTGAGATTTTATTATTAGATCCTTCAACCGCCAATGTATTGGCTTAAAACTGATGTGGTGTTCACAGCTTTGAATTTTAAATGAGGATTTCTGGGCTATATGTGTGACCCATCATTTTGTCAGATTGGTCTTACAGATACTGCTGGAATGATGTAATCATTTTATTGTTAATGTCAATCTCATCAACTGCTTCAAGTTTTGGGCAAAAATAACAGCACAAAATAAATGATTTGGGAAAACTCACAAGTATATACTTACAACGATTTTTAAGAATGACAATTTCCTAGATGAAACTGGAAAAACAATGTGTTTTAAAAACTCACTGAAATATCTGGAGGACAAGGCAGCCCTTCTTTATTTAGGCTGTATATCAAGAGTTCAGTTTCAACCCTTGGGGCACTTCTTAGAACAAGTGTTAGAGTCCATCCAGATCCCTCTGTTCGGCTTACAAAATCACCTCCCATTATTACTCTGATTTTCAGTTCAGCTCAGCAATGGATTTAATTTTGTGGTTTAAATATATCTTAGTGATTAAAGTAAGAGGGTATTTCACTCACCACTTCTATATTGTCTAGAAATTTTATTTCCCCATTTGCAGTCAATTAATGAAGTCTGACTTTCATTCCTTCCTTTATAACTTTTTTAATATTTTCTTTATTCCTATTATTGTCCTCCAGGCCAGGCTCTAGTCATATCACATGGGATTAGTACATTTGGTTTTTAATTCCCTCATTGCCATTGTATCTCTGTCTCAAACCATTTTAGATACTACTGTCATAATATTTGTCATAAAATTGGCTTTGATTATGTCACTGCTCTCCACAGAATTCTTTAGTGGCTCTTTAACACCAAGTCCAAATTCTTGTCAGCATAAAATGACTCAAACATCTTTTTAAATATATGTGCTAGACAAACTCTAGCTTTTTGGTGAAGTTTCTCTTCCCATTGTCATCTTAGTCATGTACTTTCATTACCATTTTACCTTTGTTCATACCATACCCCAAATGTGTAAAAATGGGGATTACCTTGCCCTAATCATCATATTTTCCAAATACTATTCTTTGTTTTAGAGAAGTTGATGGATTCTTTTCTGTGATTCTGGTCCATATAAATTCTAATTCAAGTTGCCTCTGCCCATCTTTGATGCTTATCTAGTTTATTCTCCTTCCTCCCTGCCTCCTTCTTTTTTCTTTCTGTATGTATGTAAAGCCCTTAAAATCTGAAAAGGAGGAAAGAAATGTCATTGTAAGAGAAACATTTTATTTGTAAGGTTTATTTTTCATAGTTTCAAAATGCCCTGCACAATTTTCTTTGATCTAATAATGAAAAGGTAAATTTTGATGTGGAGAGTATAAAAAGGGACAGGCAGCACAATCACTAAAATCAAGTGGAAACTGGAGACACTGTCTCAAAAATAAAAGCTGCTGAAAACCCCAGCCATTCCATTTTCACCTATTTGACTAGCCATTGTGTTTAGGACAAGCCTCAGTAGCTCCATGAAGGCATTTTCACTTAAGACAAAATAGAAAACAAACACTGGGAATGCAGGTTAGTGCTTAGGTGACTGATATTTTTAAGAATCATAACTCATAACTTGTTTTAAATAGCCATTGCTTTCGTTATCTTTCTTTTGAACTTCTCTAAATGAAAGACCTAGCAAAAAATTTAAAAAACTAATATTGGAAAAGCATTACTTAGGTAACATATTGATACACCTTATTCATTAGTTTCTAATCCTTGATAAAACTCTTAACATTTGCTTCTTTACCGACTGTAAAAATTAATTCAGGGCTGTGGTTGACCACAAGATTAGCATCAGTGCATGTGATGATGTTACAAAATAAATAAATGATAAAATCAGAATGACTCAAAGAATTCATACTTAGATCTGGAGACACGATCTCATTTACCTCCACTAAGGACTATGATTCCATTGGCTGTTTTAAAATGGTCATGCTATTTACAATTCACAAATCATGGTAACATCTTAAGTGCCCATGGACAGATGATATGTCTATCTATCTATCTATCTATCTATCTATCTATCTATCTATCTATCTATCTATCTATCTATCTATCTATCTATCTACCTACCTACCTACCTGTCTGTCTGTCTGTCTGTCTGTCTGTCTGTCTCTATCTATCTATCTATCTATCTATCTATCTATCTATCTATCTATCTATCTATCTATCTATCTATCTCATGGAATACTTCTCAACTCTAAGAAAAGATGACCCCTTGCCATTTGTGACAATATGGATGGAATTGGAGGGGATTATGCTAAGTGAGTTGAGTCAGAAGGAAAAAGACAATACTGGATGGTGTCACTTACATGTAGAATATAGAGAAACAAAACAAAGGGCCAGATGCAACCAAATGAAAAACCCTAGAAATATGACTAGAGAATTGAGACTGTAATATGGGAAGGGAAAGGGTTGAGAGCAAAGTGTGGACTGGGCACAATAGATTAAGGTGGAGAACTATGGGTGCCTTGGTGGTGGGCCTGGTGTGGCAACATAATATGAAGAGGTGGGATGTTATACCTCTGAATCACATACAGTGTTGTAAATCAATGCAAATTTTTTGATAATAACAAAATTATCAAAAAATAATAACAAAATTTAAATGAAATAGTCATAGACAAATTGCAGTCTTTAATTGCACAGATGGTTTGATACATATGTTGATTTTTGTTTTTGCATTTTTCAGATAGATACACTTAGGCGTGGAATTGTTAGGTCATATGGTAAACATTTTTTATATTTTGAGAAATCTTCATACTGTTTTCCATAGAGGCTGGACCAGTCTATATTCCTGCCAATAGTGTACAAGGATTTTTTTCTTCACATCCCTATTTATACTTGTTTCTGGTTTTTTTGATATGGGTCATTCTTACAGGTTGAGGTACTGTCTTGTGGTTTTGATTTACGTTTCCCTAATGCCAAATGATAAAGACCATTTTTTTCATGTGCTTATTGCTCATCTGTATGTCTTCTTCATGGAAATGCCTATTTAGATTTTCTGCCCATGTTTTTCATTGGGTTATTGTTAATTTTTGGTGAGTTGTATGAGTTCTTTATAGATTGTGGATATCAGCCCTTTGTCAGATGTGTGTTGTCTTTTTGCTTTAGTGTTTCTTGTTTTGTTTTTTCCTGTGCAGAAGCTTTTGAATTTGATGCATTCCCAGTAGTTTATATTTTCTTGTTTCTCTTGCTGTTGGAGATGAATTCACACAGACATCACTGAAGGATATGTCATGGACCATTTTGGTTATGTACTGTTTATGTTATGTTTTATGTCTTACATCCAAGTCTCTCATCCATTTTGAGTTAATTTTTGTGCATGGTGTGAGACTCCTGTCATATTCCTTGATGATTTCATAATCCAAATCCCTGGCCTTTCAGGAACTTGGCCTCTTCTTCACTCATAAAATACCCTCTTAAAAAATGTCTTACTTTCCTCTTGTCAAGAGTATATATAATAATGACTTCCTCTGAAGAGTGTTGTAAAAATTATTAAATGATATTGAAAAAATGTGCACTATAAAGGCTATGGCTACCTGAAGTTAACTTTGTAAAGCCAAAAATATCTGTTCTTTAAATACAGTCTCATGCAGGAGCCTAAACAGTATAAAAATGGAGCTGCTTTTATTGAAATGGGGGAGGGTGGCAAGAATAGGATAATTTATGGAGCACAACCAGTTTTTCTAGGAGGCCCTAGCATAGACTTTCAAGGACTTGCCAGAAACAGTTTGAGGACCACAGAGCTACAGGTTACTTTATTCTTGATAATTTCTGTGTATGACTTATATTTAATTGAAATAATTTACCTTAAAATATAAACTTTAATGTCTCAGTCATTTTTTTGCATCAGGGAAAGTTTGTTCACTGGCTATTATAGATATTATTACTAAATGAAACTGGTCATATGATAGATATATGTTTTTTGACAAACTTTTATAAATGACAATATACTTTTTGGAATTCAGAATTCCAAATATTTTTAATTTTTTCATCTATAAAATTTAACACAATAAATCTATAGAAATTAGTGCTTGAAAATGTCTATTTTGAATGACCTTCATTATATGATAAAGTATGCTTTTATTGTTGCTTTGCCTGGCAAAAGTTATGTTAGTTATGCTTAGGCTTTTTCCACTGATACAACTATTTTAATTGGATTATGATGTTTTATAGCAATAATTTTAATGACCTATTACTGTACCTTCAAATTGCTTTGTCAGTAGAAAACAGGTAGATTAAACAGGTAAACAGTTAAATAATAATGTGTAACAAACTGTGGAATGACTAAAACTCAATTTGTTAATTGATATTTATATTTTAAACTATTTATAATATATTTACACTTCAAGCAGGTAAAAAGACTACCTAATTTCTCTTTTCACAGCCTTATGGGGGCAGGCACTCACTGAATCAATGCTTCATCCTTAGGAATTTCAGAAAACAGTATATGATGTCTATTTAAAAGTGGCCAACCTGGCCAGCCAACAAAGTGACTTTTGGATGAAAGAAAGGGGATAGGTCGGATTTACTCTGTTCGCTTTGGAATGAAATTGTTACCTTATTTAGAATATTTGAAAAACAGATGCTAGTTTTGTAATGTCTAATGTCCATTTCAAGAAAAAGAGTAAATGTAAACTTTTGGACAAAGTGCCAATGAACAGCATCAAAATTATTGCTTTATAATTAGATCAATCTGAAACTGTACACCTTATAGCTGACAATGTACTGCTAACATGCAGTACATTATAACACAAATTAGTAGAATTATAAGATATTTATGAATGAATTTATCTTTTGACAGATTTGTTCAAAAGGATACATGTGGCTACTCCCTCTCAAGTACGCCCTCCATCTCCTCCTCCCGAGGGTACCTTTGCTTTGTAATCTTCCTCTCTACAAAAATAAAAATAATATTTTTTCCTTACTCCTCTTATTCCTCCTATAAGTGAGACCATCCGGTATTTTTCTTTTATTTTCTGATTCATTTCACTGAGCATAATCCCTTCAAGCTCCCTCCATGTTTCTATGAATGGCTCTAGTTTATCTTTTTTGATTGCCGAATAACATTCCATTGTGTGTATATACCACACTTTCTTGATCCAGTCATCTATTTTTATTTTATTATTATTATTATTATTTTAAGATTTATTTATGCATATAAGCACTGGGGTACAGGCCAGAATCCAGGGCGGTGAGAGGATTCACCAGAGATGGAGCGGGGAGCAGGACAGGCAGACTGATTGAAACACACTGCTGAGGGGAGCAGCAGGCAAGGCAGGAGAGGTCTGCTACACCATGTGGGGCCAGCAGCGGGAATCGAACTCGTGCTGCAGTGGCTGGGTTTGCTTCATAGTGCGGTGCTTAACCCACTGCGCCACCAGAGAGGCCCCTCATCTATTTTTAAAATAACAATAATGTAAAAAATGATAACAAAACAAAACAAAAATAAATAGACAACTACAAATCAGAGACATTCTGCAGGGAAGAAGGAGGAATTAGGTTCAAGACAGGGATAGGAAGAACACCAGGGACTATGGTGATGGTGCATGAATGAACTGGTGGTAGAAATTCTATGGGGGACTACACCTAGAAAAGAAAGCAAGCATTGTAAGAAAAAGATAAAAATTAAAATATTTTTAAAAACCAAAAATAATAATAATAAAAAGATAAATTTGGAAGTTGATATTATATAATAAATATCATCAATTTAATCCAAGATTGCCAGGTAACCACTACTCTATGTCTAGTTCCCTCTCAAAGAAACTTCCACTGCAGACAAAACAATTATGGAGTTTTAAAAAATATTAGCACTGAGTTTCGAATTAAAGTACAAAGAAAGAATTTAGTTTGACAAACAGATATAGGCATATAGAAGAAAATTTCAACATCTGAAAACAGTTTAGACTATGAAAACTGGTATTAGTAATGGATTGTAACAAGCAACACAGTGTGGCATGAGAAATAAAATGAACTTAACTCACTTATAAATAAAATAGAGCAAATATATTTTGCTTTCAATGGTTAAGCAGGGGAGAAAAACTGACCTTTTGTATTTATTCACGTAAATGTATATTGGGCATTTTTCCAAAGGGACTTTGGATGGAAGAAAATAATTACAAAGAGGCCTATGTTTAAATAGCACGGTTGTGACATAAACTGACAAACACCAGGTCGTTCAAGCTGTCACTCTCCCAGCTGAAGAAAACAAAGCAGAGACCTGAGGGAAGAGTGGCATGTCCGTTGGAACGCACAATTTTCTGGCTTTTGTCACCATGTCACACATTGTATTTCTTTTAAAATTTGCTTTTATATTTTATACAAACCTCTCACAGATCTGGGGCATGTGACAAGCAGTCCAGAAAATAAAAAAATAAAAACAAAGACAGTGGTGAAATTTTAAAATGTATCCCTTAATCAATCACATTAAGTGACATGAGACATGTCAGTGTGGACAGCATGTTAATGTTGGGGAGACAGAGAGAAAAGCACAAGACTTTCACCCTCAGCCAGTGACACTTTTATGTTTTTGATCTGTCTGAATCAAGTTGGATTTTTGCAGTTTATTTCTACATCATCCCTGGTAAAAGAGTGGAAATAATAGATTGGAGATTGCAAAGAAAAAGTTTCAGCATGAAAAGTACACTTGACTATTTTGGCAAGTGTTCTTTTCCAATAGTCTAAGAAAGATTTACCCAGAGTGGTGTGACTTTGGTCCTGAACACCAAAGGGCAGAAGTGTCTGCTGTGGTAATGATGTCAACGTCATTGAAACTTTTCAGATTTGATTATTCCATGGCTCATTCTTTAGCATAGAGTGCTGTGTACACAGTGGGTGCTTAACTCACATGTGACTGGACTTCACTCCTGGACTTCTACCCAGGGAGTTACATATTACCTGTCTATGACCCAAAGGGCTCAATTGGAAAAATCAATCACACAGCCCTGCAGCAGTAAGGGCTAAACTGAGCACAACAGGCTGAGTCAGCCCCATTGGCTTTCGCACATCTATTGTCTCCTGTTTCTAAAAGCTGCAGATATCTGAGGCCAGACACCAGATACAGGCAGTCAAATGATGTTATCAGCACTCTCTTTTATCTTTGGTTTTGCTTTCCTCTGTCTCTCTGTTTATCAGATAGGTCTCTCCATGCACTGGCAAAGATAGTGACTACCAGATCTAGGCTCACACATCATAGCAGAAGGCAGTTCTGCAAACCCAGCAGAAAGAGATAAAAAAAAAAAATAATCCAGCAAAGTTCTCAGGCTCATATTCATTAGACAGATTTCTGTTCCTTCCTATTTTGTATCAGTCATCATGGTTAGAGGGTTAAAAAAGAACTGATCAGCCAGTGTCATATTCCCACCTCCAGAATGGGGCTTAAGGAAGGAAAAAAGATGGTGGCTTGGGATCAGGTTAGACATATATACAAACAGCAGGTAGAAAGAAAGAAAGGGCATGGTTGGCAAATGGAAAATAACTATCATAATAATCCAACTTTACCGTACCCAATACTATTCATATTTTATGTTCAGATGTCACTAGTCTTTTAAAGGAAAGAACCATATATGGATGTGACATAAATTTTCTAAACTGTTCTATGGCCCTTACACCTTTAAATGATAACCTCATTAAATGAATACCTGACTTACAAGTTTCTATGAATTACACATACACAAATTGGTCCTGTTTGCATAGATGCAGTCAGTTAAGAGTTAATCTCCATTATTTCTGTTTTTGAAATTCTTGTAAAGAAGGCATTACAAGCCCTATAAACCATACAGAACCAAAACAACCACTCTACAAAATTAACATCATATAGGTATTGAAATTTTCTTACATACCCAACAGATTGTTTTACCAAGACATTGTAACAAGGAGGAGATAGCAGCTGCAGAATAAGTTAACAGTGAAAGTTTAATACAAAGAATTATGAATTATAATAGGGAATTCGAGTGCAAGGGACTGGATGGTAAGAACTGGAAATATCTCTAAGCAAGGTAAGAATAGGAGTCATCCCTATGGGAAAGAGATGGAGCAGCCAAAGAAGAGATCCCTTCACGCCTGCCCTGATGCATGCAGAGTAAAGGTGTTGCTGTGGCGTCATGTGGAGAGAACAGCATGGGTGGACTTCAGAAACAAGAACCAAGTTTCAGGCCATTTTCATTTTATTTAGTTTTCTCAACAGTCCAAACAAGTTATACATGCTTTATCATTAGAGAAATTGAGCCTCATAAGGTTTTAGTAAACTTTACCATGTATTTATTTTAGCATATGATGAGGATTATTATATATTAAGGTTTGGGAACACAAAACAATGGCTATTAAACTTCTAAAATTTTTAAAATATAGCATGCAGTATATCTTAAACACAAAACTTGCTAAATGATTTTCATAAGCAATGAATACTCAGGGGTTTCCTAACAATTAAGGTGCCAGAAACTCCTATGAGAATTTGAAAAAAGTTGAAGCTTCTGTTATCAAATATTCACAAGCACAAAAATTTTAACTTGAAATTGTCAAAGTTTTTACAGAACTCTATATAAATAAGATGGGTTTACCTCCTACTCTATGGGAATAGGACAACTACTCATTATGCTTTAGTTTCTCAGTATAAAGATCAGGAAAAATGATAATTAAGCACTGTTACCATGGATTTTTTGAATCACTAAAGAATATATGCTGTATTCTATATTTTAATTTAACATATATTAAAAAATAAACAGGACTAATTAGATTGCCTTAGTTAAAAAGTCATTGCTGTTGTTTTAATAATAAGTACATTGATATATTTTTAAACAAACACAAATTTCTCTAGGTAGACAAATGAGGAAATACCTTAATATTTTTTATACTGGATTTTTATGTCATCTTTAAGTGCAGTTAAAATAATAATGTGTTAATCATTATATTTGGAAGAGGATTATCACAGGTATAAATTATAAAATTTTAGAGATTACATTTATATTTAAAATTTTTCAAGTATTTGACCTAATTGGACATTTCCAATTCAAGAATGCATATTTCATTAATTATGAGGCTACTAACTGGAAATGATCACTTTGGCCACCAGATGGAGCCAGTATTGTTTCAGAAATGTACTGGTCTTGGCATTTTCCTATTTTCCTAATTCCTTGAATAGAGCGGTTTAAAATTTATTCCCAAATTTGGCCAAGGAATCCAGAACTACTGTTACTAGTTGAATATATTCCTGTTAACTAAAGTTATACTCATTATTTCCTATAAACACCTAAATTTCTTATGGAAAAATGAAGGAAATATTTTAGGTGACTTCTAGGTTTCTTCCCAATTTAGAATTCTCTTATGCATGCTGAGAATATTTTAAGAATACCATTCAAATTCCATTATGCTACTTAGGAGGTATTCTTTGATATTTCATTATTTTTTGATATTCATAATCATGGCAGCCAATACTGATGTTTTTACATGAGAATTTAAAACTTCCATATAAGAGGAAGATAAACAGAGGTGAGATACAAATGTCTCCTTAATGGTCTCTATAATTAAAGCTCATTGGATGTCTATATAGAGACAATTTCATAATGTTGAGGGACTTGATGGGAGAGAATACAAGGCATATGTTACATGTCTGTTGGTTTCTACTCTGTTTTTGTTTTTCTTCCTTATCTTTTGGATATCAGAAATATCTGTATTTTAAAAATTTTTTATTTTTGATTTGTGACTTCACTGTTTGTCAACTCACATACTCTGAAAAAAAATCAACACTGATGTCAAATTTAAACATAAAGTTGATGGTGAGTGGGAAGAAGAAATTCCCCTAGAGTAGCGGGAAAAGGGTTAATCCAAAATGAGGCCAAGGTATCATCTTAGGAAGATTGTGTATGTGTTGGTAGCTAGGTGGTGACATTGTTCAGTAACCTTTCAAAGCCAGTAACTTGGGGGAATGGAATTCACACAATTAGCCTAAGTGTTTAGTGTGAGAATGGATTTGACAACATTTGAAAGAGGAGAACATAAGGCTATAATTGATTTCACTGATAAGAAGAGAGAAGGGAAGCTGCAGGTGAACAATAAGAAAATTTGAATGTTTTATATTATATAAACTTAATGGGCATAGTTTGGAAACAGCATGCGGTTTCTAGGTTTCTGTCAATTACAATTACAATTTGAAAGTAAGGAATGGTAGCTGTTGCTAGGATGGTATCTAAATTGAATTGTGTGATGATTAGGCTAATGGAATATAAATTCTTTTGGATAGTAATATTCTCCCAATGTGAAATTAGGGTAGGAGCAAGGATGAAAAGGAACAGGAAAGTAGAGCTAGTAGTTAGCTACTAGACTCAGAGGTAGAATTGAATTCTAATCTCTGTATAATCATTTCCAAGCTGGATTAACTTCTATTTGTGATTTCTCCTCTGCAAGCTAGAATAAAAGTGATAATACTATTGCAAGTATTTCTTGTCAGGATTAATTAAAAGGCTGTATAACAGAGGTACTCATTTTGTGATATATGCTCAATAAACTAAAGACGGTAGTAATGAATATTATTAACATCTCCAAGCTCTTCATTCCATGAGATACTTGAATGTCAGTGAAAGGCCAAGACACCACAGAGGAGCAGGTTTATCCTAGTTGCTTAGACAAGGAAATAGCAAATGGCTCAGATTTGCCAAAGGACTAAGTGCCTCTTAATATAGCAAGAAAAAGTATTCTATTCAAGTCCCCTGAGCACTTCCATTCAAATCTCTTGGGAAATACTCAGAGGAGAACAGCTATTGCCTTCCAGGACATACATTTGCTAAGTGGATGATCTCTGGGTCCATATTCTTGCTCCTGTTGACTAGCTGGATCCTTCAGAAATATTGCTCAAGGAACTAGGAGGAGTGGGCATAAACTGCTTCCGCTGCATTTCTGTAAAGCCTTGGACTTTGAGAAAGGGTCTAGTTCTTAAGAAGACATTTCACTGATAAGGAAATTTACCTACAGGAAAAAGAGATACTCAAACATAAATATCTGCCAGGAAATTACTTGTGCTGAAAGCAAAATGTCTGAAAATTCTTGACTTTTTCATAGCTCAGTTGGAGAAAAGCATAAAGAGCATTGAAAACTTCAGACTTAATTTTGAACAGGTGATGTGGTATAATAGCAAGAAAGTAGACAGCAAGATATGGGTCCTGGCACTGTAGAATGCCAACAACTCCAGTTATGAAGGAAGACACGTGAGCCTGGCCCAGGATGTCCCTTTATTACAGTGGGGTATAGGCTAATAGAAAATGATTTCTTAGCAGGTTAAGGATATGCTGTATATCAATTTGATTTGAAGCTAGTCTTTAAGTAAGTGGGAAAAAAAATAATGTTTCCTTATTGGAAAAGACGAAGTAAACTGAAGTCCTTAAAAAGCAAAGTCTTTCCTGGCTCCATATGAGAAGTAGCTAAAAGGTGCAGCATTGTGTCTGCATAACACCCACATCTTAAGTCTACATAGCCCTGAAGAAGCTTCATAGCTGTCTCCACAGAGAAATAGCAGAGTTCCTAGGGGAACTAGTGATCTTATTACACTGGCAATGAAAAATCTAAAATGAGCAACAAACTTAGTATTGTTGCTGAAAAGCAAATGATATTTTCAAGCATGTTGGTAGTAGTGCTAAAGAATTAAGGGATAATCCTTAATGCAACTAACTGTTTTGGACCAAGTTGTGACAATTTAATAAAAATTAATGGAAAGTGCGATGGACCAGAGCAGCCGGAGCACGTAGACCACCAGGACAGGGGCCCAGGGAAGGTGGACAAGGATTCGGCTAAATGACAGGCAGACACAATCTCAAGGGATTAGCATCTGAACGTAATTTGCAGCAGTGATCATCATGCATTTATACAGAATATGTTGGCATTTAGTACAATTGTTTTTCATCTTGTAGTTACATTGTTTTTAGTTGAACATCAGATTTCTTAGAACAAAACAGGTTAGATCATATCCTGATTACCTGGTGTTAAGACTGCGGTTTCCTTGGTGACCTTTTGAGGTTACTTATTAACCTCTGTTACTTTCAAGTTCTGTCACTATGGCCACTACCTAGCCTTAACACTGCCTTTAGGCATACATGGCTCTCATCCATCCTTTTCTCTATCAGATTTGTTTCTCTGTCTCTTCTAATGTTATCCTTACTGTCCAGATTCTTTCAATCTGTCCTGGAGGCCACTCACCTCTGGGGAACTATTTTTTGTAATATTTAAAGGAGTTTTTTTGCTCTTTACTGAGAAAACACCAACTTGGACTTTACCTAGATAATTTATTTATAAAACCTACAAAATACCACACTATTCTTTTTCCATCGATGTTCACGACTTTGCCTTTCCCAACATACATTTTTGTATATGATGTGTGTGTGTCTGTTGGCTCTGGGAATTTTCCCATGTGACCTCCCTTAGGTGGTCTCCACAGCCTGCCTCCTATGACATATTCTACACCAAGCTAAGTCACAATCATGGGAGGCAGTTGCTTTTTACTATCTGTTTCTCCTGAGACTTTTCCTATAATCCTATCTACTTCTGGTAATTCTGTTTTACTTTCTGTCTGAATAAGCAATTCTTCTTATTGTAAGCTATTAACAAAATTTCCAGGATTATGTGCATATTGTTTGGCCGCCTTAACTGTAAACTTGAACAGCAAAGAAACATCTGAGGACAAAGTGGCTTCAAGACAAGGTGTTTTCGTGAGTGACTGACTCTGTGTATTTAGTGGTCACGGGTGCTGTTGTTGAAGCACTTGGCGTTCTGAAGGATGCAGTACGTTAATACCAATTACAAATTACTGAAAGAACCAGACAAAGAAACAAAAAGGAAAAAACAGCCAAGAACGTAAGGGGCTGACGGTGCAACACCTCCTCCCGCGTGTACACTTCCTTGAAGCATTTTGCCAAGGCCTGCACGATTGCTCACGCAGACTCCGCAGGAGGTGGCATGACCGGAAAGGAGTGTTTTTAAAAATTCCTTGACATTCACCTTTCCTTTTGACTGAATAGCCATATTCCAGTAAGTCACCAAAATGACCAACACCAAGAGAAAGAGGAAAGACACCTGCTATATACTCTTAAGGCCTTTTAGAAAACATGAGGTTGTTCTCTTGGCCACACACATACAAACCTAAAAGAAAGGGTATATTACAGACATTAAGGGAATGGGCACTTTTCCAAAAGGAATGCCCCACAAATGTTACTGTGGCAAAACTGTAAGAGTCAACATTGTTACCCAGCATGCAGTTGGCATTGTTGTAAACAAACAAGTGAAGGGCAAGATTCTTGCCAAGAGAATTAATATTTATATTGAATGTAGTAAGCACTCTAAGAGCCAAGACAGCTTTATGAAAGGCATGCAAGAAAATGATTAGGAAAAAAGAAAGCCAAAGAGAAAGGTAGCTGGGTTCAACTGAAGCAGCAGCTTGCTCCACCCAGAGAAGTACATATGAGAGTCAGTAGAAAAGAGCCTGAGCTGCTGAAAGCCATCCCCTGGAGATTCATGGCATGATGAGTGTGAAAAAGAAAAGACCTCTGGGGCTAAAAAAAAAATATGAAAAACAAAAATCCCTTGAAATTCAAGAGAAAGTGTTAGAAAGAAATAATTCTACTAGAAAAGAAAGGAAAACATCATGATATGTATATATTTTATTGATTTTAAACAGGAGAGGCATATTTGTATATGGATATATACATTTTGTTAAAGTACAGATACATACTTCTTTTATGCTTTTTAAGTAGGAAGTGAGTGGGACAGACTCAGGAAATATAAGCACTGGACCAAGAACTTCTGGTACTTCTGAGTACACTGAACAAGCACATAGAATGGGTCTTTGTACATAAGGAATGGGTCACATAAAAAAAATGAGAGGAAAAAGATGAACACTGGACACATGACGATAACTAACTAACAAGATAAAGGGA
Source organism: Galemys pyrenaicus (assembly GCA_019455555.1). Lineage (NCBI taxonomy): Eukaryota > Metazoa > Chordata > Mammalia > Eulipotyphla > Talpidae > Galemys > Galemys pyrenaicus. The sequence goes on along the minus strand of JAGFMF010011771.1, from coordinate 3,708,616 downwards.
CAAGCTTTGTGCTTTACATCCTAGAAGACGAAACCACAATGGCACCTCTAGTAATATGACATAACTAAGCATATGTAAATTTCTGATAATCTTTACAGATAGGACAATACATTATGGTGGGATGAGTTTTGATAAATTCAGTTATACTGACCATGCAAGATTAAATAAAGACACACAAGAGGAGTGTGAGATGCCTAGGTGAAAAATGATAAGTGAAAGCATGAAGTTGAAAAGTCATAGTGACCTAAGTAGTAGAGTGTAGTTGAAAAAGAAGCAAAACAAACATGCCAATGAAACCAGGCAGATGACTAATCATTCATCACTCACTTTGAAAGAAGCAACCAGATTCTTCATCCCTCCCATGTATCAGTTACCCAAATCTTGGAAACTCAACTAATTTAGGGACTTCACTAAGGGAGGGGGAAGTTGGTTAAGTTTCAGAAGAAGTCATAATGAAAGGTTTATAAAAAATAATGAGAAAATAGAAGATAATGAAGAAATACTGAGAAAAAATTAATTCAGGGTCTTAATTTTCATAAATTAGGTTTAAGTGTAGAAATAAATTTTATATTCTGTACAAGAGTTTCAAAACACAAGATTCTAGAGTTTAAAAATATTCAAAATAATCAGTCATAGTAAATTTACAACTATTGTTTAAAGCATTTAAGGGATTTTTATTAGAAGTTCAATCCATGTTTAGCTATTTAAGAAATTTAATTTTCATAGTTTTTGGTAATTAGATATAAGTTTAATAAACTATACATAAAACAAAAATGACAGTGGGGACGCCTTTCAAAGTATAAAATCCCTTTCTAGGTATTAACTAATCTAATCATTAAGTCAAATTAATAAAGTCATTAATTTAATTCAACAATTTAATTCCAATACTGGTGAACTAGGACTACCAGAAGCGAAATAGGGTTTGCAGTCCTCAGTGACCGGACAGAAGTTGAGAGTAAGGTCTCAGATCTAGTTCCATCTTGGGGGTTGGAACACAGAAATTTTAATTTCTGCCATTATTGGTCAGGGTTTTAGAAAGACAGCCCTACCTCTGAGTTGCAGAATGGATGTACATGATAGGATTTCAAGGCATAATCTTGAAGTTTCCTTGTAGTCTGCAAGAGCAGCTTTTTAATTTAAATTCTAAATTTAATGCTTGATCTGTCATCCTGACAAACACAGTATCATTATTCACTTTTCTGACTTGGATTGCAAAGATTTTCAGCAGCTTGAATGGAAGAAAAAGAAATTTTTTGCTTGATTTTTTTCCCTCACTACTTTAATAACCTTATTTTCACAGGAAAACCTTTAACTTCTTCCTGAGTCCTCTGACAGAGCAGGCAAATGACTTTCTTGTTTCTATTCTCCATAGTTTCATTCAAAGTTTGCTTTTCATAACTAGTCTCAGAGTGTTAATAGTTATTCTCCAATAAAAGGGCTGTGTGGTCAAATAATTTGAGGAACAGTATATTAACATGATTTAAAAGATTGCTTTACTGGAATACTTTATTTGGTAAGGAACTATTTTTATGAATATCACTTGTAAATTCAGTGTTCTGCAGAACATATTTTGGGAATTACAGCTACTTTTATGTCTTTTCTAATACCAGCCTGGAAGTCTGGTTCAAGGCAGGAAGTGTATCAGGAAACAAAAAGGTAAAAAACAAAATAAAGAGTTAATAGTTAACAAGATCTGGGGCCTCCCTGGTGGCGCAATGGGTCAAGCAATGCACTATGATGCCAATTCAGCTACTGCAGCACATGTTTCATCCTTGAAGCTGGCTGGGGAGGTGACTCACATGGCGTGGCAGACCTCTCCTGCTTCATCTACTGCTCTTTTCAGCAGTGTGTTTCAGTTAATCTGTCTCTTCTGTCCCACTCTCTCTCTGGCGAATCCTCTCACCCCCAACTCTGGCCTGTACCCCAGTGTTGTATGCATAAATAACTTTTTTTAATAAAGAGTTAACAATAGCTAACATTTGCCTGCTAGTGAAAAACAGTCAAACCAAAGTAAGACAAAATGAAATAGAACTTGTTAGAATTCCTTTCTATCAAAACAAGAAATAAAAACAAAAACTGAGAACTAAGGCAGTAGAGAAAGTGGCTTCACTTGTGGTTTCCTGCTTATGAATTAGATGCAAGCGCTTGTGTCCAGACTCTTCAAGATTCCTGCCTGCCCATATAAGCTAATAGTATCTTGACCAATTGTGTTAAGAGCGAAATGAGATCACACAATGTAAAATGTCCAATATGATGCCTGCTACTTGGTAGGTGTTCAACAGTGTTAGATGTTCTTTAGATTTTAATATAATCATAAATGCAAAATGTTCTTTCTTTATAAAATAAATGTCCTTGAAAAAATAAAATTTTCTCATATTCTCACAACTAAGGACACAATCAGTGTCTCTAAATGCAATTTACTGGAATTAAAATAACAGTTGCTGACCTTCCCAAGAGGTCTAGGTGAGTTCCAATTTTAGATGTTTAGTCTAATTTGATTAAAGAAAAAAACATTTGTTGAACCAGGATATGCTCAGGAGAGACTATCTACTTCTGATGTGGCTGACTTTAGGAGTACACTCTGAAATATAGTATTTGAGGGCTCAGGAAGACTCAAGCATAAAACTGGAATAACAATACATTTATAATGAAAACTGTGATGGCTTAGTGGAATAGATTTTTGAATTTGGAGGCTGAGGTTGTCTTCCTCTGGAAGTAAACATGACAGGAGGCTAGATCACCATGTGAAGTTGGCTTGATGAGCATGGGATCACACAAGAGAAGTGATTTATAATGACTACTGGTTTGGTGACTGCTATATACCCGATATTCTGAAAATAATATCTCAATAGCCTCACCTCCTTTTTGTACAGTAGGTAACACTTAAGTCACATTTTATGAGGAAAATACTAGGAAGCAAAGTAAATAACAAGAGGTGACATGGCTAATGAGGGGTAAAACAGGCTTTGAATTCAACTGTTCAAATCAAAAGTCCTGGAGTCATTTTTGATAGTTGTCTCTTTAACAGTCCACTCTCAGTCTTTCAAGAAGTCTTATTTTCCCTACCCTGAAAATATGTCTAAAATTATGACTTACCATTTTCATTATTACCATGCCAGCATGCCCTCACAATAAATTGCTTCAGTTGTCCTTCTAGAACCTACAGTGTTCTTTTTTTTTTTTTTAACTTTTCCTTATTGTCACTTAACTCCTGCCATTCTAGCCTTCTTGAATTTCATGTAACAGGAATGTTCCTATTTTCAGGCAGTTGCTCTGTGCCCATACCCGCTTGCAAACTGCCTCAGTATCTTTAAATCACTGCTCAGATATCACTTCTCAATGAGAATTCTTTGACTATAAAAATTCATATATATCTACCACCCTTTCTCCAGAGCCTCCTAATTCATTATATCTTGTTTATGCTTTCCTTTTTACAACATTTACTTGATTTCTAACATATTATATGATCTTTTATTCATTATGTTTAGTGTTTATTGTCTTATCTGTGACATTGGGCAAGCATCTTTACCGGTTTTGTTCATTGATACAGTTTAAGTGTCCTTAAAAAGTATTTGGCACATAGTAGGTGTTACAAGTAAATATTTGTATAAGGAATTATTTATTTGACTGCAAAGCCCAGCTGGGAATATGATCGTAACAACAGAAAATCCTACAGGAAAGATGACCCTTTTAAGGATACTGTATATTCTGAGACTTCTTAGACAAATAATGCTAAAGAGTTCTGTTCAATTGTTTCCATAGTCAATCAGTTCCTTTCTGACATATTCTTCCTTTATAGAGAAGAATCTTTCAATATGTAAGAACCAGTCCTGGCATACTCAGAGTTACCATCCTGAAGGTGATTTTGTGTATCTGTTTTCTGCTGAGAGTGATCTTAAATGCCAGTTTTTGAGGATATGTGTGTGTTTCATGACACCCCATATACTGCTAATATCTTGATGCCTTAAAACATTGAACTGTATCTAATTTCTAATATTATATTCAAACTAATATATGGGTTATGTCAACTAAGCCTAGAAATAGAATTAGATTTCTTCATCAAATCTTTGTACATAGTTTTGGTATGGCAAATATGGATATTGCATGTATTGATTTCTGCTTTATTTTCAGAATAATTTCTTTTCTTTGACATTTTGAGCAGATGGGAAAGCTACTGGTGCCTGAAGGCTACAAGCTACAAGAAAGGAGTTTTTTGCTTCAACCAGCCAATGACTCATTCAAGCAAAGCCATGGGCAAAGGAAGAGGATTTCCCCTCTATTTTAATAGAACTAAAGACCCCTGATTTCCTCTGAGAAACTGCAAGGGAAGAACTAGTCAGAATGTTGACTAATCTCAGCATATCTAGTAGAAATTACTTTTTTTTTTTTTACTTTTTCTATTGTTTACCTAGAAGAAAAAGGGACAAGTCTGTAGGAAAGTTATTAGGACATACTGAGAATATTTACTGATTACAATAGATAATCTGCTGCTTCTTTTTTCCCTCTTTTGGAGAAAAACATGAGGATCTCAATCATGTTGTCCTTCTTTTCCATGTGGAGAGAATAAATGACATGACCTTGCTAATCAGACTATTTATTCTCTTTCCCTAGACAGAGATTGCTCCAATTATGGGTATACAACTCAAGTAAAGGCATCATCCATTGGTTGACTGATACAATACTGTGGAGTGAGGATAGACTTTTCTCTAGAGATACAGGTGGAAGGCCATCTGAAACATAGAAGAGACCTGGCTAACGATGAGGCCATCACTGAGGAAATCAAAACTAAAAGAGCAGAGGGAAAGATAATGATGTTATTTGAACTTCCATATTGCACTATGGCCCAAAGGCTCCTTGGTCACAGTGTAATTGGATCCTCCAATTACATGAGCCAAATAAATTTTCTCTACTTCTCTCTCATTTTAAAAAATGGTTTGACTTATGTTTTCTTTCTCTTACCACTAAGAATCTTGACTAATAATTAAAAAACAATAGTCTTCAATAGAATCACCTGTTCTGAACCTTACTCAAGTACAATTAGATTTCACGTGTAAATTACTTTGTTGATGCTCTGGAATAATAGAGGGAAACCAACTATGTTTAAATTTCCTTTCCCCCTTTCCTTTCATTTTTTTTCCTATTGCTCCTAGCCCATCTTTATTTGTAAAGGCTTCAACTAACTGCTCCATTACATAAAAAGGCAGAAAAGTGGACATTATGAGAAGATATTCAGTGTCAGTGGTTATAACAACACATTTTCTGATTATCAGTTATCAAGGAAATTAAAGAAAGCAGAAATATGCCTATTTCTCAAACCCCTTGCTAACCGGTTCACAGAGTTTACTAGTAAGTGGAGAGAGTCATTCCATAAGGTCTCATACTGCACTTGGTCATTTACTAGCTGTGTTACTTGATCAAATTATTAAAACTTTCTGAGACATAGTTCCTTATTTATAAATGGGAATGAGGTCTGCCTGGAATGCTCCCAGAGAGTAACAAGAATGTGTATAAACTGCTTGGTCTGGAGTAGATACTCAACAAATGGTAGCTGTTTTTATATTATCACTATCACATTACTTTGCCCACTATATTTAGAATCAGGAAGGAGAATAATGTAAAAAGGTGTCCTTATTCAGTCTTTAAGAATAGCTAAGGAAAATAGGACATTGCTAAGTAAGCAAGAAAATTTGTGTCTGTTTCATGCCTACATTAGCAATAATGTGAAATAGCTTCAAAATTTAAGTCTCTTTTATGGTAGCCTCCATGTTTTCTATACTTGTACCAATGATTTCTTATTTTTTTCTGTTTTAAAGATTCTATCTGAATGATAAAATCACTGAGGTTTATCGGCAGAAATGATAAAGTCCTAAGGGAGAGAATGTTCTTTACTCAAATGCAGATTTACCAAACCCTTTCTATAACAGAGCAAGCCAAACTTTACTGGGCTAGTTGTACATCTGACTGTAAATACTGTGCCTGAAGCTAGGTTTTTACCAACCATCATCATGGCATTTATTTCTATTACATCATTTCCATTCAAATACACACATACACAGAATGGCTAAAAATTCTATGACTGTACATATCTAAAGAATGTAGCCAGGAAGGGTGGGAGGATGCTGAAGGAAGGTTGAGAAGGAAACATGGCATGACTATGTTTTATTGGCTTTTCTTAAGCAAAGTTATTTTAGGTGTTTTTTTTTTTCTTTTAATGACTGACTAAATGCTGCTCTTGGCAATGTAGATCAATAAAAATAATCATATAAGTATAATTTCCCATAACCATGCAGCATGATTTTGAATTAATCCCTTTTTTTAATATACTAGATATCAGTACAAAAATAATGTCTTATATCAGCACAGCACTCAAGATTTTAAGATTGCTTTTCATATACATTATCTCATTTTATCTTTCTAATTTAGGACTGGAAATAGAGACAGAGTTTGCATGTGTGTCTTTCTGTTTTTTATGGGTGCTTGATGTTAGATGTGGTGTGGTAACATACATCTGAAAATAAGTGATCCTAGACCTCCAGGCCATATAAATGTTGTAAAACAATATTACCACAATAAAAAAAATAAAAAAAAGAAAGAATTAAGAGACAAGAAAAACTCAATCCAATAAATTGTATGAATCTTAGAGTACAATTTGAGGCTTAACATATTTAAACATTTTACTAAAGGTCACAAAACTAGTGAGGACATATCTGGCATATATTTTTTAGCTAAATGCAGTGTTTTTTTTCTGGCTATCCCAAAGTTCAATGGTTGTTTCCTTTACTTTTTTTGTTTCAAAGGATTTAACTTGAATATCTATATGTGCTAAAACAGTCTTATTTTTTGGAGTCAATACAGGGGAACTCATTTGTCTCTATACAAGTGAAGGAGAGAATCAATTTATATTCCTTCTATAACTGACTCCTAAAAGATACATATTTTTCTCATCATCTTTTAATAAGAGGAGAGTGCTATTTGGGAAATATCAATAGCTGGCTTTAAGCATTGTCACTCTACTCTCTACCAACTCATTCCACTCTCTTACCAATTAAAATCCTCATTTAAGTTATATACCTATGTAGTGGGAACAAGAAATTTTGAGCAAACAGCCTATTTCTTGGAGCATGTTTTAGAGTAGTTATGACCAGGGAAATCCCCTGAAGGTTTTCCTCACCTAAATTATTGAAGACTGATAAAGTGGGTGAGAGAATTAAGTATCACATATGCATTATTTCTTTATCCATCTTTTCTTCTTCTACTAGTTGGGTTGTGATAAGAACTGTATGACAGGTACTATGTTGAACTAGAATATCTGGGCTTATGCTGAATTTAAAACAGATATGCTAATATTTTTCTTAACCCATGTTATGTGGATCATACTTCCCCATCCAAAGTACTATTTCCCCTTCTTTTTTTTTTTTTCAGAAAAGGGTCTTACTTCTTATTTGATATTCATCTAATTTCTCTCTCTTCAGCCAATGAATATCATTAGTAAATCCAGCCTTTCATTCCCAGACCAAATGGGAATTCACATTAGAACAAATTCACTTAGAACAAATAGACATTTTGCTATATCTCAGCTCACCTGAGTGTGTTTCCACCCGCTCTATTATTGTTAACAAGATTCATATGGAAATCACAAGTCCTAAAAAAGAAATGAAAATGTAAGATATAGATATGTGTGAGACTCAGTGAGGAGATATAACATTTTTTGTTTTACTTTAGCTAAAATTTCAGAACTGAAGAAGAGTGTGAGGCAGGAGGGATATTTACAGACATAACAAAGGTGAATTCCAAAGGCAGCACTACCAAATCCTGTCAAATTCATGTCATATGAAAATGGTTAAAAAATCAAAGACAGAACTGAGGAAAAGAAAAGATTAAGGGACCATGGATAAATAGAACTTCATCAAAGGACATTCCCTGTGGGCTTTGTGCTTGGCAGGACTGTATAATTGTCACAGGCCATTGATTGCTATGTGTTTTTTTTTTTCTCTCATTTTGGAATGTATCTGGTTGAACTAATCCTTTCCCTATCATGGGAATGCACGTTAATATGTGGGGTGAAAATAATTTAACTAGTTCACATATCCATTGTAGAAGAGGAGCTGTTTTCAAAGAGCTGCACTTAAAAAAACATTCACTTGTGAAGCATCATTTGTATCACAACTTCATGAAAACTTGCTTCATTGTTACCTCAGTTATTTAGAGCCTGTTTTTTCCTTCATATAGTCACTGGGATGATTCCTCATAAAGGGCCCAAAGGTAATCACTGAGGCTGATTAGATACATGAACATTTTATAAAATGAATTGAAAGTTTCTATTTAATATATTACATAACTACATTTTTTGAAGAAATGTTATGGTACCAAATAAATAGGATGCAAATCCAAGAAAATTATGTTCAAGGAAACAGTTTAGATCACGTTAAGGCTATTTTCAGCATTTTAAAATTTAGTCTTATATGTTCTCTTTTCCATTCCTGCACTCCTTCTTACCAACCCCTGCCCCCCCCACCCCAAACACACACACAAAAATACAGGGAAAGTTGTTTAATTTAGCCTCCTGGGGTTTTAATGCTTTTTAAGAATAAGGACTAAAGCAAAGTAAAAAATAGTCTTGTGACAATGTAACCTTCAATGATATATAGAACTGAATCCTATTAACTTTCTTATTTATGACTGTTTAAAACAATGAGTATAACTCTTAAGTGAATTTGATAAACAGACTACTGCTCTGTGTATCAGCAGGAAGGTTAGAAGTTCTTTTTATTAAATGAATGTTCATTGTCTGAGAAGAAATCTAAAAATAATTGGACTGAGAAAGAGTATGGCTTCTGCTCTTACCTATAAATAGTGTGAAAGTCATTGTTTCTGATCTCAAACAAAAAAGTTGGAAAACTGAAAATGAATAGCTTTATTGAACTCATCAGAGAATTGAGGTGGCAGGTCAAAACTATTTTAAACATAAAGGTTCATATAAGTTAAAAGTAAAGAGATGGAGGAAGGTAAGTCCAGTTAATCCTAATCAAAGGAAAAAGCAACAATAATATCATATAAAGTAGATTTCAGAACAAGGGAGATTATTATTGATAAAAGGAACACTACATAATAATACATAAATTCATTCTCTAAGAATATATATTTGGGAACTACATGAACTTAATAACAGACTGTCATAATACATGAGGAAAATCTAATAAACCCGAAAGGAGAAATAGACAAATCCACCATTACAGTTGATAAAGCATCTGTAGAAGTATACACAAATTAAAAAAAATAAAAACTTTAAAAAGGAATTTTAAAAAACTAAAAAGTTGAAATATTGTTACTTGATAATGTGTATGGAACTGGAGGGTCTTATGCTAAGTGAAATAAGTCAGAAGGAGGAAGACAAATATCAGATGATTTCACTCATATATGGACTATAGAGAAACAAAACAAAGGACAGAGAATGTAAATTAAAACTAAACCTAGAAGTCTAACTGTATAATTGAGGCTACCAGAGGGGGCTTTTAAGGGTATGGAGCAAAGTGTAGAGAGAACCCAATGAACTACAGTGGAAGATTTTGTGTGGTGGTGTAGTAACATACAACAGAAGTGGTACAAACCTATATTTTTATTTTTTTTCTTTCTTTTTTTTTTATTAGTTATATTTGACATCATTTGTAGTCCCCAGGGGGTACCCACCACCATTTCACCCGTGCACCATCACCTCA
>JAGFMF010011771.1:3633062-3698376 GCA_019455555.1 Galemys pyrenaicus | reverse complement strand
TTTATAGTTTCAGGTCTTACATTTAGGTCTTTTATCCATTTTGAGTTGATTTTCGTACATGGCGTGAGATAGTGGTCCAATTTCATTTTTTTACATATGACAAACCTATATTTTTAAATCACATACAGGATGGTAAACCAATGTTACCTAAAAAAAATATACAATTAGATATATCTTCAAAATTCAATTCGGTTCCAAAATAATTTGATTTACAGTTTATGTGTTGCAAGATAACATTTCTTTAGTTGTGATGCTGTAAGCTGTCTAAATTTAATTGATGCATAATCACCTTTTAGTCTCCTTACTTCAGAGTTTATAAGAAATATAAAACTGCTAATGAGAGTTAAAAGAGTTAGGTGTAATATCATAGTCACTATTAAAAGACACAGTACAGAATTTGACCATAAGAAGGAATGACATTATTTTGATTAAATTTTGAAGCCTTTTGACATTTTAAAGCTAAGAATTCATAAAAGGTCAAAGGATCAAAAATAAATTCTAAATAAATGTTGGCTCATGCATTTTAAGGCAGGTTAGGCTTATATAACATGCACCGTTACAATGTGATGCTGCTAGTACTGTAGAAGTGAATGAATGATTTAAAAGGAAAAACCTTTGTTATTTTTGTTGATTCATTTCATTAAGTGTTACTTTATTATGTGAAACTTTCATTATGTGTTATCTTCTGTTTCTATTCTTACCTACTTCTTGTGTCTTCATATTAACCATGGATTCTCTAAATGGGCACATTATGGAGGTTATCGTTGTATCTGGCAGTGTCTCCTTACTGTTACATACCTACAGTAACCACGTTTTCTAATAAAAATAAATCAGCAGGTTATACTTTGACTTAGTTATAGTAATAGGGACTAAATATGCTCTCCAACCAGAAACAGAAAAAATGTATTAAACATATAAAATAATAGTTTTTAAGACTTTGAACATCAAGCTATGAAGCACAGCAATTCCTGAAAAACAAAACAAAACAAAAAATGGATAAGGTCAGTCATTTTCCCACATTAGGGCTTTGAGAGTGTTTCCATGTTGTAGTTTACATAGGAGAATCATAGTAGAATACACTGAATTTGCTTGGTTGAGGAAACTCAACCCTGTAGACAGTCCAAAAGAAGATAATTAGCATTTTCTAGACAGAATATTGTATTGGAGAGGGAATAAATTCTGGAGCTGCAGACGATGGCTCTTGGTTATTCATAAGCGTCCTGATCAGTATATTCATGTGAGTGAATGACTGAGGGCCTAGAAAACAATCCCTGAAAGGAGTAGAGGTAATAGTGCCTGGTACTCATACAGGGTCCAGGATAGCACTACTTTTAAAATGCCAGACTGAAAATTTTCATAATTAATAGGGCATTGGGTGGAGTACATAAAGGTCTTCCTTTTGTTGTATCAAATAATTTAGACTTTGTGGAGCATTGCTCCAGTGTTGCCTCAAAAATCTTAAAAAGTGAAATCTAAAATTGTCAAAGTGTTTACAAGTAATGTAACTGCATCCTAGAACAAAAGCTAAAAACATTAATAGTAAGACAAAAATACATATTAAATATACAGCACTCAAAAAGATAAAACCTATAGAAACAGACAAAATTAATCCAAAATAATCTCTGGAAATATGACTGCAGAACTAAGGCTATTAGAGGGAGCCTTAATAAGTAAGGTGAGGTTTGGGGAAGAAAAAGTGGAGGGGTCCAGTAGATGATTGTGAAGAATTATATATGCTTTAGTGGTGGTTATGGTGTGATGATATATATCTGAGTAAATGTGAAATTATATCATTAAATCATATACAGTTTTTTAAACCAATGTTATCTCTATAAAAAGTGATACAATTAAAAAAAAAGAAAGAAAAAAGGGCCTCCCTGGTGGCGCAAGGAGCTGGGCGCCAAAATGTGGGGCTTCTCAGCCACTACAACATGAGTTCAATTCCCAGCCAGGGAGGTGACCCACATGGCACAACAGACCTCTCCTGCATCACCCACTGCTACCCTCAGAAGTATGCTTCAGTCGATCTGCCTGTTCCGTTCCCCACTTTGTCTCTGGTGAATCTTTTCACCTCCCATGCCTCTAGCCTATACCCCAACTCTTGTATGCATAAATAAATAAAATATTTTTAAAAAAGATAAAATCCATAATGTCTGGCATCCAATATAAAAAGTACAGTGCATGTAATGAACCAAAGCTTTTTGACCCATAATGAGAAGAATAATTAAATAAATTGAAACTGACCAGGAACTGACAATGACAATAAAATAACAGAGGAGGATATGAAAAACAGTTATTATGACTGTATTTTATTGTTCAAGAAGTTAAATACATCCATGAAATTTATTTTAAAAGAATCAGTGAATTCTAGAGAGCACAACTACAGTTTGTGAGATGAAAAGTACACAGGATGGGACTAATAACAGACTGGATATTGTAGAAGACGAATAAACTTGAAGTCTAAATAGTAGAAGTCATCCAAAGAGAAACACAAAGAGAAAAAAGGATAAGAGAAAAATGAACAAAGCATTGATGAGTTGTAGGGAAATACTAAGTGACCAATTATGTATTTAACTGTAATTCTTTCAGAGAATGATGTGAAAAAATATTCAAAGAAACAATGGTCAAAATTTTCCAAGTTGGGTGAAAATGATACACCCACACAATCTAAGATACTCAGTAAGTCCCAAACATAAAAAAAAAAAAAAAAAGAAGAAAATGTAGTGAAAGCATGCCCATTATTAAATTGCCAAAAACCATAGATAAAACTGTTAAAACCAATAAGAAAGAAGCCACATAAGGGAGAATAAAGAAATCTAGTAGCAGATTCCTTTTTATAAATAAAAGAAGTTACAAGACAGTAGAGCAACAGTTCTGTTAAAAGGGGAAAATTGTGATTACTAAAAATAAATTTCAGATCAATAATAAAGACTTCTTAAGACATAAAACAACCTGAAAGAATTAATCATCTACAGATCTGTCTCCACTGGAGGAAATATTGTAGAAAATCCCCAAGCAAAGGGAGAAAGATACCAGATGGAATGACACATCAATTAAAGAAACAAGGAGTATTGATAGTGTAACTACATGGCTAAGAATAGGAAAAAAAAATTATTTTAAAAATCTTTCTAAACACCAAAAGATTATGTATATTCTATTCTCTAAAATAGTACTATATTTTCTAAAATGTATTCTAATTATGAAATTTTGTCGACTGTTTAAACAAACAAAATAGTAATATAGTAAGTAATTTACAGCATATAAAATGTATCTTTATGGCAGCATAAAAATGGATGGGAGAAATGTAAGTGTACTGGATTGTAAATTTCCCTTGCTGTAGTCAAGTAGTATAACTTAAAAGTAGACTACAGTGAAAAATATCTACTAAACCCTATAGAACTACTAAAATAGCAAAACAAAGAGTGAGATCTAATAAGCCAACAAAGATGCAATGAAATCAACTAAAATATTAATCAACTCATAAAAAAGGCAGAAAAAAGGGAAAATGGAAGAGATGGAACATATATGAAACAAATAATAGGATGACAGATTTATATTAATCATAACAATAACCATAGTTTATGTGGATTATCAAACTAGTTCACATAAATCAGAGATGGCAGTTGTATAACAAACCAAGACCCAATTCTATGCTGCCTACAGAAGCACTTAAGACATAAACGGGGCCTCCCTGGTGGCGCAGTGGGTTAAGCAATGTACTATGAAGCAAACCTCAGCCACTGCAGCATGAGTTCGATCCCTGCTGCCGGCCAGGGCGGGGACCCACATGGTACAGCAGACCTCTCCTGCTGTGCCCACTGCTTCCCTCAGCAGTGTACTTCTGTTGATCTGCCTGTTCTGCTCCCCACTCTCTGTGGTGAATCCTCTCACTCCCCACACCTCTGGCCTGTACCTCAGTGCTTGTATGCATAAATAAATAAATCTTTAAAAAAAATTTTAAAAAACGAACAAATTAAAAAAAAAAGACATAAAAAGGTTAAAAATAAAATCAGGAAAAGCATATACCATGTGATAACTAACCAAATGAAAACTGGATTGGGTATACTAATATCAGAATTGATAGAGTTCAGAACAATAGATATTACTAAAGATAAAGAAGGTCATAATGATAACAGGTTAACTGATCAAGAAGATGTAATAATCTTAAATGTTTATTCATCTAATACCAGAGTTTTAAAATATATCACACAAAAACTGAGAGATGGAATCTGTAACAAAATTAGGACAAATATGTGCATTTAGCAAAGTTGCTAGATATAAGATCAGTTTTGTAAAAATAGCAACTGTGTTACATATACTAGCATAGAATAAAGTATCATTTACAATAGCATAAAAAACTACAAAATGTGGTTCTGAGAAATTCAAGAGGCCACAAATAGATATAGAAACACAATATATTATGAGTCCAAAAATTCAATATTGCCAAGATATCAACTCTACCAGAGTGAACTATAGGTTTAGTTCAAGCCCAATCAAAATGTCAGAAAGATGTGTTAGATTTTTTTTGGTGGAAATTGAAAAATTGGTTCTAAAATCATTGGGCATTCAAAGGGTCAAGAATAGACTAAACAATTTTAAAAAGAAGGATAAAATTGGAGAACTAACATTATCTGATTTCTAGAAATCTTCTAAAGCTACAGCAATGAATACAATACAGTATGAACATAAATATGGGGAAATAGAGTAATAAAACAGAACAGAAAACTCAGAAATAAATCCATCCATATATGGAAAAGGAATTTTTGCTAACAATACAAAGGCAAATTTAGTTGAGCATTCTTTTCACCAAATAATACTGTGTGTGTGTTTTTATTACACCAAACAAAAAGTGTGTGTGTGTTTATGCATATATGGATGGATGTGTGTGTGTAAAAAATATATATTTATATATGTATATACAAAATGAACTAACATGCATACCCATAATACATACAAAAAAATTTACTCAAAGTAGATTACACAAATAAATGCAAATTTGTATCAATAGCCTTCCCAGATTTCCATCTTGCAAAGGGAGAATTAATCACATGACTTCTCAGCCTCCACGGCTCCATAATCACGAGTTAATACAGTATAACAAATTTCCTGACAAACACACACGTATTTTATATATATGACTAAAGTATATATATATTTTTTGTATGTAATACATAATGATATACCTCTGAAGAAACTTGACTAGTGCACTTAGGATTTAATCTAGTTATGTGGTTTTCAGCACATTATTTACTTTTTGAATTTGTACTTGCAAAGATTTAGAATAATGTAGCTTAAACCATTAAATGATGCTAGAGTAGCTCAGTCTGTGATGCTCCTTTCAGTTTTTAAAATGTCGATTATCTGTATTCAATGCCCTAGTTATGTTCAAATGGTATTATTAAAACATTTACTCTTAGCCTGAATGTTTCTTATAAAATTATGTGAATAACATTACTTTGCTTATCAATAAAATTGCCATTTATTGAAGCATTACTTTACTTAATTGAATCCAACTCTCCTATGAGTTGATATCAGCTCCATTGTACTGAAAAAGGACAATGAAGCTCAGAGATGTTCAATGACTTGCCAAGATTGCATAGTTCTCCAGGCCTTTGTGAGCCCCCAGTCCTGTCTTTTTAACTACAGGCAGTCAAGTTAGTGTAATTTTGGGTTAGCGACAGAGTTTACTTATTATTTTTATTGATTGACTCAATACCTGAGTATCAGGATACCATTATTTAATGAATCACTTTCTACCTGAGTCATACTCTGCATAAGGACCTATACAAGGGAAATGCATGATCAAGATTTTCTCCAGAAAACTCAATTGCAAGTACTTTCACCTTTTTGTTCATTAAAGACTGCTTCATTAAATATAATTTACCCACCTAGATAAGTGACAGAGCTTGGATTCAAACCCATTTTGGGTTCAGTATAATAGCCATGCTACCCTGCCTCCCAAATAGTTTCTCATCCAGGCAGTTTCAACAATGCTACAATTAACACTTAAATATCAAAATAGTAATCCAGTTATAAAAATCTAGCCTAAAAAGGAAATCTAAGCCATTGAGCTCCTTCCTCTTTCCTTTTTAGCACTCAAACTCTTTTAAATACTGCATCATTAATCCTAACAAAGATTTTGTGTCTGAACAATTTCAATTATATTCAGTGACTTTATTACTATATTAACATACTCTCAATTAGTGGTATCTCGATTAATGAAGTGAATCTGTATGTACACAGAGTTATGTGAAATATTTTGTATCAATGAAATACATTTTTATAGTTTATTAGGCTTTTCCATCCTTGGGCTATTTAAAGGTTGCTAGATAAACCAAATTAAGTGAAGATTTTAATCACTGACAACTTGAGACAATGGGAAATGCACACCTCTATTTGAGTTGCAGCTCAAAGCTCAAAACATTCAATCAACTCTAGTGTTTATTAGCTGCTACTTTAATTTTGCTTTGAGGTGACAGTTCTTTTTTTGATTGCTAAACCAGTATTACGCCTGAGTCTTAATTATCACAGATAATCTGAGCCTAAATATTTAATATTTTAGTATGGTTAAAATGTAGAATGATTGAGTCACTGACTGCCAACCTGAAGCAGGCTGCAATTTATTTTTTTTCTTTTTTCCCTATAAATTAAATATCATAACAGGGGCATGGTATGTTATTTACTGTTTACCTGATCTCCTTTTTACCACGAGGTCAACAAAGAAAGACAAAATCTCTGCCCACCATTAGGTACAAGGTAAACAAGATTACTCAATTGCTATAATGGAACATTTTACAATTGGGTTGCATTTTATATTATATGAAACTTATATAGGAGAAATTAGAGTACAGGTTTTTACCCTCAAATTCAGTATTATATTAGTTGCTAGTGTTACTAGAATTCCTATTCCTATTACATGAATACTGTTCATGTCCAAAGCAATTATAAATTTGTATTTTGATGACAGCAGTCCTTTGAAAGACCTAAGGTATTTTGTGCAGAATAATTCTGCCCCTGCCTCTAAGAAAAGGGAAGGAAACATTAGAAACACTAGGACCTTAATCCTATCCCATAGTCTCAATGAGGTACGTAGTGTTAAAAAGGGTTTTATTTCCCAACCTTCTGTCAACCAAAGGGTTGACAGATTTACATGTATCATATTAATATTATATAATTACATGAAATTGACAGTCTGAAAAGCAATATGTAGATTACCAATAACATTAACTACTTTTGGGAAGTCATTTTTTGCATTAAAAATTCTGTGTTCTTTTTTCAGAATGTCTGAGATTGAATTCAGATATCAGAACTAAAAACCTTGATGCTTGATGGATTAATGATTGAATATAGATGACTTTTTCCTCTCTCCTTAATCCCCATTTTTCTCCCTTCCTTTATAAGGAATCTTATAAAGAACATTCTAACCCATGTGACACTGGAGTCAGTGTACCATTCCAGTGAAGATCTGGTTACCTAACTTCTAATTCTAGCTCTGCATTCCAGCCCACTATATGCTCTCAGTTAGTTTGTTCTGCAAAATAAGAGAATTGGGTCAAATCACTAAATGCTCTTTCTCTTCTAGAGAAATGTGGAAAACAAAATTAGCAAGACTTTTTCAACTTATTTCAAACCTATGTTACCAATTCAGATGCTATAGATGCCATGTACATTATTACCACAGAATCCTCTTGGCACAAGACATCAGTTGGATCTTGCAGTGAGTTCAAAATTACAGAGTGCTTCCCACTATGCTTTGTCTGCCTTCTCTCTGTTCTTTGGTTTTGTCAGTTTGCAATGACAATAACACTACTACCTGCTTATTAAAGGCATTGCCTGATGGGTCATAAACAGCCAGTTCAATAAGGACTGTAGCCTGCTCACTCTCAACAACTGCTTTTGATGAGCACTCAAGAAAGTAGGTCAATAAGATATATATATAGAGAATCATGTGACTAAACAATCAAAAGTTGCCACTCCAACAAAATGCATATATACCTTGGTTGTAATATATAGCAGTAGTAAGTTTATATTGTAGGAGAGTGGTGTAGTGGAAAGAAGATGAGTCTGATAGTCAGAGGATCAAGATAGAGTTTCTAATTAGCCACAGATTCTTATGTTGAATCTGGTCAATTCACTTCATTCCTCTTGACCCAGAAGAACAGAAGAAACATCAGTTCAAAAACTGACTGCCATTTGAACAATAACACATATGGATACCCATCTCATTCAACTCTGTCTGCACACTGAAATCATGTCTAATACATTTCAACACCGAGACCCCTCCCATGGAAATTCCCATTTATTTGTACTGGGATTGGAGCATGTCACTGATGTGTTTCAAAAGCTTCCTTGCTGATTCTGATATGCAGTCAGGTTTGAGAATCATTACTGAGAGGTCAATGGACTCCCTCTTCCACTAGGCTGTCATTCAGAGTTTCAGCCTCACTGTGATCAGTTCTGATAGTGTGGTACTTTGCTACTTTTTTCTACTAAAAAGTTTGAATACTACCCATAAATACAATTGCATCTTTTATTTAAGAAGATGACTTATGTTTCTCTTTAATATAAAAAATAATTTAAAAGACTCTGACCAATTTGGGTATAAGAAGGTAAGACCAAAAGAGAGAGAGAAAATTACTCTGCAGGACGAATAATAGATGGTGAAGTTTCTGATGAGGTCCATACACTTGGACATGTGATATGACTAGCAAATGAAAAGTTGGGGAAAGACATTGAGATCAGCAGATATCACCAGGTAAGTAACTTCAGAATTAAAGAGCAATGAAGGACAGGGATAGGCTTGCATGGCAGGGACAATAATGTCAAAGGACAGAGAAGAGGCAGGATGCAGAGGAAGGGTGAGGGGAGTTTTTGGTGGTAATAGTGTTGGTTAAGAAAGACAAACTGGGGACACTTGATGGGGAGGGAAGAGGGGAAGGGTGAAGGGCAGATGGGAGCACGGGGGACTGAGGTGATGGTGCACTGGTGTTATGGTGATGGGGAATACATGGGGATTTCAATTGATGTCAAATATATGTAAATTAAAAAATTATATTAAAAATATGTAAATAATAAAAAAATTGAATTGTGCAAAAAAAGAGAATTGAATCAAAACTAGGAATTCATAGTAAAAAAGTAGATAAATCATTACCAATAGACAGCTTCTCCTAAATATATGAGGGGCACTGGGCTGTATAAAGTTGTCTGGGATGAACTTAAATAATTTTGCTTGGGATAGAATGGCAAAGGAAAAATACTATTTTGGATATTTAAGGGGAGCAAATTAAGCTATTTTTCAGTTATAGAAAATTATGTAATTTAAATAAATCTAATTTATATACACTAATTTTGGTAATTTGAGGCTAGAGTACACATTCTTTCACTGGCAGAAAATTAAGTGATTTAATTAAATGCATTTCTACCCTAGGCTTGAACAAAATTTCAAATTCTGGAATTATTTATCTATTATTTTGTTATCTTTCTATCTCAGTACTGATAGTTTACTCTTGGTTTCCCCCCACTCCAACTTGTGATTATGTTTTAACAAAAGTCTCCAGCTGTCATGTGTTCTAGCTTTATTTCTTCCAATTATATTTCCTCTCTCCTTTACATATAAAACGTGATTCTTAAGAATGAATTATTATTAATGTTGTGTTTTTATACTGAAGGCAGTACCAATATTTCAGATCCAAATCTTATAATGAATGAAATACAGTCACACAAAAATGTCCATGAAGCAAACACACAATATAGAAACACACAGTCATATTGAGGATAGAATGCTAAAAAGGAATTCCAGTAGCATATTTTGTGGCTTTGTTTTCCCTCTTGCCACTAACCTGATATAAATGATTTAATGTTGTGTCTCAATCTTCCTTTTGTGGAGGAAAAGCAATATCAACGCTGTTTAAATTGCAACATGAGAAGTGTTACTGTACAACTCGGACACAAGTAAACCACATTTTTAAGAAACCTGAAAACAATCTGAATCTTTAACTAGTAAACCCAGGAGTAATAATTTCCCTTGTCTAAGAGATATTTTATTCATTTGTTTAACTCCAGACTAGGAATATCAGTGAACACAGAGATGAAAAAGAAAATATTTGTGACAAGTCCAAGGGACAAAAGGAGAAGATACATATAATATATAACAAGGCAGGAGGTGATGTGTACAACTGTATGAGAACCAACTTCTAGAGGAATTGCAAGGGAGAGACTTTTACTATTCCAATGACGATATAAGCAGAGTAATGCGTTGGCAAACTAAAGGAATGAATCACCAAATATCAAAAGCTGCAAAAAATTAGGTGATGTTGTACTTCCTTGAGAATATCTTTTCAGATTATATGAGTTGATGATAGGTGACCATATAATTTACCTTCTAAATGGGGACACTTTTGATAAAGTAATGATGCATATTAATTATATTAATGACTAGGATTATTTTTGCAATCTGGAAGGCAGTGTTAAATATGAAACTGCACAGAGGTGGAGATGTTATCTTATTTAAAGTCTAAAACTTTAGCCTACCCATAGTTAAATATATGTAGTTTAATTCATGGGGGAGACCTTAGCTTTGGAATGTAAACACATCCTCTCTGAAGAGGGGAAGGTCTCTACTTCATTACCTTCAGCACCTTACAATATTTGGAATATAAATGAATGTCTCTAGGAGATGAATCTCTCTAGCTCTCTGGAGGGTTCTTTTTGTCTTTAGGGTTGTCACTCAATCATATTTTAACCCAGATGCCAGTGTTCTTTACTCAGAAACACTACAACATTCACGGAGCATATCTACCAACAATGTTGTTGCCCTAGTTGAATATCACTAGTGTGCTTTACTATCTTTTCAAAATCAGACAATTATGGTAAAGTTCTGGTTTTCAGTGTGACCCAGCACTTTCCTACACTTTCCAGATAGGATATTTCAGAGATAGATAGATAGATAGATAGATAACATTTATTTTTCACCCATATTTGAGTTGCACACTCAGAGAGAATTCAGTTGAATTCCACACAGAATTTGGAACTCTGGGATGGAAAAACAGGCATTAGCTCTATTTTCGGTTGCAAACTATAGAAATATGACTTGAGTTAGCTTAGGCTATAAAGGAGAATTTGTTTTAAAGTCATTGGGTGTCTCAGGAAACTCATGAGAAGGAACAGCTGAAGTGAGGGATTCTAACGCTGCACCTTTCACCTTTTTCCTAGTTCTTTCTATGCCTCTGTCTCATTCTCTCTCACTGCAGATCAGTTACTTGTGTCTATGGCCATATTAGCATATATAAAACATAATTTATTTTTGTTTTAAAATCCTAACAGAGGTCTTAATTAATAATTTATCTTCTCTTAGTTATGTCTCTTCCCCTTAGTTGCAAGAAAAAGAGATGTCATCAAGTTACCTAAGATGCTCTTGTAATAACAAGAGAGACATTTTGGAACTTAAAGGGGAGTCATGGATTTCTGTATAGGCAGAGTCAACACTGTGATAGGAGCATTTTGGCCCTAAAAGCTAAGATTTTTTTTTTCCTTTATCATGATTCAAAATTCACTTGGGAGATAGAGTTGCTGTCTCCAATAATTCTTCTTGGTAGTACACTGTAAAAAATACAAATTCATCCATTGGGTAGAAAAATCAGCCTTTTACACTGTCCCAAAGAGCTGGAGATAGCCTAAGGAAACTTAGGCTATTTCCTATGAGAAAAGGAGGCTTTTCTCATGAGAAGGCTTTTCCTATGAGAAAAGTCTCTACCTTAAGTACACCTGATCTGGCCAATGATTTTCTTAAAATGTTGGTTTAAATTATTGCTTTCATTTATTTTACTTCTCTTTGCACATCTCAGTTAGGAGGGTCTCTTTATTCTCTTAGAAGTACCTCTAGGTGTTAGAAACATTAATGGGTATTTTCCCAGATTAAAGAGGTACTATGCCAAAAAAATCAAAACCTTCAATCTTTTGTAAAGAAAGTAGCTCTATAATTGTTAATACATTTTTTGTTAAATTCTTAACAAACATACCAAAGTAAATGTTGATTTTTCTGAACTCCACAATTTTCTAATTTCTCTAGTTTTTGATGTATACCCATGGATTTCCTGAAAATAAAAGAAAAATTCTATTGCTCAAAAATGATCCTATTATAATTGTGCAGCTTTTTATAACTGAAATGATTGAGAGGTGATTCTTATTTTGTTCTTTCACTTATTTCAGTTTAAAAAGTTAACATGTAGGGCCTCCCTGGTGGTGCAAGGGGTTAAGCACCACACTGTGAAGCATCCACAGCACAGCAGTGCTAGTTTGATCCCTAGCCAGGGAGGGGACCCACGTGGTGCAGTAAACCTCTCCTGCTTTACCCACTGCTGCCCTCAGCAATGTATTTCAGTAGATCTACCTGTTCTGCTCCCCATTCTGTCTCTGGTGAATCCTCTCATTCTGGTGACTCTGGCCTGTACCCCAGCTCTTGTATGCATAAATAAATAAATCTTAAAAAAATGTTAACATGTATTTCATATTAATAACTATTTTTTTAATTAAGGGGTCTAAATACTTCACATAATTGTCACTGTCCACAAATATAAGGACTCAAAAGTGGGGAGAATAAATAGGAATAATAATAAAACATTAGTTTTCTTATTACGTTATTAACTAATAGTCATCAAGAATGTACTGTTTTAGGCACTGTTCTGTGTTTTACATATATAATTCATATAATCTGCACAACTCTATAGCATTCATAAGGCAGAGATTACTGGGTTTCCCTCCAATTTTTCCTATTTTGATATAAGTAATAGAAGTTTGAGCAATGTGTAGGGCATCTTTTGAAACTATATATGGTTATTGACTATACCAATAGAATGTGAGGGAAGGTCATGAGGGAAAGTTTCTGGTTCATACTTTTAAAGGAAATGAAGGCATCCTCCTTGATCTCTTTCTTTTCTCATGCTGGGTAGGGTGTCAGGCCAGGAATGGCCATCATGTCCATGATATGGAAGATGTTTTGAGAAGAACAGAAGAATAAATGGAAGGAGCCTAATCCCACAGAGCCAGTCACCTAAACCATTCCACATTCTTCTTTCAAACCCACATTCTTCCATCAGAGAGAAGGAATCTTATGTTTCATAAGGCCTGTCATTTTTCTTATTATTATATGTCCATACTACCATCCTAACTAATGCAGTTGGTATTACCACCATTCTCATTTTAAAATTGGGTAAACTGAGGCACATCATGATTGAGGAGTAGCAGAATCAAGATTTGAACCAGAATGTCTTCAGGAACGTCCTTAATCAC
Organism: Galemys pyrenaicus; assembly: GCA_019455555.1. NCBI lineage: Eukaryota > Metazoa > Chordata > Mammalia > Eulipotyphla > Talpidae > Galemys > Galemys pyrenaicus. The sequence goes on along the minus strand of JAGFMF010011771.1, from coordinate 3,685,089 downwards.
AACACTATTCTCTCTAATGAAGTATTTTATTTATATATATTTGCACATAATTAATTTTAACATTTGATTTTATTTTGTTTGGGCCTTAGGGGTGGGGTACTAGGAGTTTTCTTTGCCTTTCTGTAATTTGGAACAGATAAGGGCATGGCTGAAATCAATCCATTCAAGAAAGGATGATCCAAGATAGAAATAAAATGAAAGGCTCAAGGGATAGTGGATAGAGGATTGGGATGGGTAGGTAATGGAATCAAGAAAGAATTTTGATAAAAAGTTTTGATTTCTTTCTCCACAGTAGATGTGGAAAGCAAGTAATAAGTGTTACAAAGAGAGGGGAGATAAAATAATGAATGTTTTCATATTCATAGTTCCAAATCTGGTTAACCTGGAATCTTGAAGTTGCTGCAATTTCCATAGGTAGGACAATAAAAATGACACTCTCTAAGACATAAAGGAACATCCTATGCTCTCAAAACTTGAATTTCAGTATGACCCTCTCCATAGCAGTCTTTGCAGTTTTAGTGTCTTTCTGACTGCTTGGAAACCACCAACATTTCATTTAGCAGCATTAACTATGATTTTAGTCTATTTCTTTTTTGGTTAGCTTTCTGACATGGGCAAGAAAAGCCTTGGAATTAGAAAGGCAAGATGCCTAAAATTAGAAGATTCTGAAGCCATTTATAACTGACCCCTTGCTTTAATATAGGTTAGTCTAAATTCAATTCAAAACAGAAATTATTCCTCTCATCACATGATTTTTGTGCATGTGTCTTCATTTCTCTAAATTGTATTTTCTTTAAGTGTAAGTTAAAAGTTTAGAATAGATATGGAGATTTTTGTCAGGATTAGCTTTCCATGGTTTGTTCTTGATAGCTTTGAGATCCCAAAACACTAAAAATTAAGTCACTGATCATGCATTTTCCTGAATATTTCTTCACTCTTTATTGCACCAGCTACTTAGATAATTGAAAGTTTCATGCATTCACTATTTTGTCTAAGAAACCATGAAAGAGGAAATGTCTCATTAGGAAAGGTGACTTGTATTTGTTTATACTGTAACTAAGGCAAAAAGACAATTCCATCTTAGGAAATGGAGTTGTTGTAAGGAGTACAATAAGAATATTCACCTGGATTCCATATTTTTGCCACCCAAGCAAGCCTTCTCATTGAAAGAATAATTGCCTAACTTCTAACTTTGTGAACATTGCTCCAGGAAAGAAGTGGTACTGACCTTCATTAACAAAACATACAATACAATTCCAAATATGGTTTATGCATATCATCCACCAAATTGATAGTGTTCTATGCTTTGCAAATTGCTTTCACATTTTAAGGTCTCCTGCCCAATATGGGTGATATATATGAATAAAATATGATCTCTGCCCAGAAGGGGCCCATAGTCCAGAGTAGGAAATAGACAGATGCATAAATAATTCTAACACAAGACAGACCCTGTTATGTGCTTTATTACATAGGTACAAAGGAAATGGTAGGAGGACAGTATAGAGGGAGAGGTTTTTTTTCCCATAGGGTTGTAAATGAAGGTTTCCTGGAATGAGTGAGATTTTTTTTCAGGCCAACTGCAAGTAGCAAATGTAATTTATTACCTACTTCACATAGATTATTTTTTTAATGCTTGCATTTGTATAGACTTGGTATCTCTTAGATACTATCAATGAGGAAGTAGAAAATAAACAAGAAACTGGAACATGCTTAAGTTTATTGTGCCCCATGCACATGAAGTAGGAATTGCTGCTTTTATTCCACCTGGAGCAAACCACAGAGTTGCTTGTGTGAGAAGCATCTAGATTTTAAACTGCTACCTGCAATTGGAGAGTGTGTTGTAGGGTTTTTGACTTGGGGCTCAAAAGGAGAACTTTAAGCATGGCCCTTAGTCTTTAAGTAAAGTCTGACTATCCTAATATGCCTTTCAAAATTTGAAAAAAGATTTTGATACAATATGGTCGCCAAGAAGCAGAAAATGAAACTTCACTTATGTTTTGAACCACATGACATGTGGTTCATGGAAAAATAGAAGATGCTTTGGAGGCAAAAAAAAAAGATCAAATATAATAGTTCTTGAAAGAAATGACAATTAAATAGTTGAATCCCTCTCTCTGCCACCTCCCTACCTCTCCCCCACTAGTTATGGGCATCTCCAAGACAGATGCCATGTCTCTGCAAATAGCTACTGAGAACAAAGTAGTAAAAAAAATAAAAAGAAAGAAACAAAAACAAAGAGTCATTAAGTGAATGTGTGAAAGTGGAAGTAGACATTCTAATTGCAAAATAAACTGAATTTGGACTTAAATGGGGAGTAGGTACAACAAAATAAGAGTGTGTTTAAGGCTTCTGGCTAAGAGGGAAACACAAGAAGAAAGGAAGAATCATCAGATAATATTAATGGTTCACCTTCCCCTACTGACTTCTGTAGGCTTTCCTCATTGACTCTCTAACAGGGAAAACATAGAATCTTGAAATGTAATGTTAAAGAATTCAATAACATTGGAAAGACAAAATGCTGACTGCTAAGATTCTAGATATTATTTTCAATTGCTAAGAGTTCCAGGGGTCCCCACCTTCCTCTCACTCTGGTCTAGCTGTTTTGGAGGTTTTCATCTTCTAGTGGTCTTTCCATTGACCACTGCATAGCAAAGTTACCCAAGTTGAATAATGTCATCCTTAAAGAATCTAGCCTAGAAATAAACTCCAAAAAAAGCTAATACTATATATCCAAGTTTGTTCTTATGTGGCAGGATATTAATAGGTGCAACATATTTTTGAAAGATTGTATATACAAATGAATTAAGAAATGCTGAGCTAAACAAAGTTTAAAGAAATTTTTACTTACATACTGCTTTTCTCAGATTTTTGCAAAGTATATTGTGGATCTCCAAAACAAAGTAACGGTATGAAATGTTACCTAAGCTTATTTTTTTAACCACAAAACATTTTCTTAATTAACACTTGGTGGGTCTAATATTTTATAGCATTTACTAAAGGAAATGTTGATCTAAGATTGCTTAACCAATATAGCTATTAAGTTCTAATAATAACGGGTTACTATAGCATAAATCCACCAACACCTTACAATTGGGTATGCAGTAAAATTATAATAATGTTTTAAAAAATGAACTATAGGGAAAATTATAAAAAGATTTACTCCATATTATTAACAGTTGTCATTTTAATATATTGGGAGTATTTGATTTTATCCCTTTATTTCTTTCCCAAATACTACTTAAGGATAGATGCTTAACAGAAATAGAAAAATATTAAAAGAATGAAATAGAAAAAAATAAAAAAAGAAAAGTAATACAAGAGAGTAAAAATGAGAGTGAGCCTCAAATATTTTAAACATGCTTTTCTTATGCAGGTTTTTTTTTCTTCATTTTTATAACTCAACATATTGAAGTTCTTATGTCGATCCTTGAGATTGCATATTGTAGTTATTAGACACTGCCAGATGGTGGAAAGGGTCTGGGATTTGGAGACTTAGAGGACTCTGCCTTAATCTTAGCCTTCCTGTTTAAAAAAAAAAAAGAAAGAAAGAAAGAAAGAAATGAACTTCGGTAAGATGTAGTTATGTGCATACTACCATGCTTTTCTTCTAGTTTTTTCAACACAGTTCTATGATATTAATAAGCCACTTAATGTGAGCTCCAAGTGTTTTTATATTGAGCATTCAACTCTCACATAAAATAATTATGTAAAAATAGTCTGATAAACATAAACATTGGTATTTATATGAAGTATATATATTTTATTGCAAAAGTACATCTTATTATAGAAAACTTAGACTATAAAGAAAAGTGATCATAAAATATTCATATCTCCTAGGTCTTTACCGCCTACTATTATCTGCATTATTTGCATTTTGTTGAATCTGTATCTCATCTGCTTGTCTGTATCTTTATCACACTGCAAGAAAGGGGAGTGAGCACAGGGACTCCATCTATAATACTTTTAACCTGTCGTATGTTTCATGCACCTGCCAGTTATGGAAGCACTTAATAAATTTGTTGAACAGATAAGATGAAAACATTGTTTCCATATTGTCTTCCTCAAACTTCTCTTATTTATGACTCAGGTTGAATTTACTCTGTGCCTGAAAAATAGGCCTTACACTTTCTACTTTTTACCTTTTTCCAAATCCTGATTGCTGTTTACCAGCTGGTTCCTCAACCACCTTGTGAGGCTTCTATTACAGGTTTTCACAACTGCTACTTCAGCATATACTTTTAGAATAATAGAATTTTAGAAATGGGTAGGCTCAAGAAGTCATCCATTCTTCCCCAGTTTCCAAGGATAGTTTGAGGCATTTTGGAGGCACCAGGTCAAAGTTTAAGATCTGGTTCTTTGTAGAGGCTTTACTCATGTTGACATTCCTTATGCTCCTTCACCAGAATGCAACATTTAGAAACTGATTGTATAGCCCATATCTTGGAATATTCCCATCACATGTAGAGTTCAGTTTTAGAAGTATACTTTATATTCCTAGATCAACTTCTGAGACATGTCTTCACCTGTCCAACAGCTGATTTTGATTTTGCTGGTGCCTTCTTTGCTGCCACTCTAAGAAGAGCCCCCAAGGGATTATGTCATGATGATAACATTGGTATCTACTGACTTGATGTCTCCTCTATGAATAGTCTGACCTGCTTCCTTTGCCTTTTTTTCCACTGTAACTTAAATATTAAATGTTCTATTATATAACAATGGGCAGAATTTTAGATGAGCAGAATTTTATCAACTATTTTGGAGCTCAGTTTAACAAAAAGCTTTGTCTTTAAAATTAATGACAAATACATTTGAGAAATACATTTTTACCTTAGAAGAAGTAATCCAAGAAGCTTCAGTGTGGAAAGGCAGGAGAGTCTGTCTTTTGTTCAGGTCAACTTTTCAGTTAGATGTCTCTATTTTTTAAAAATTGTGTGCAATTTATATGATATTTTTTATTATTTAGTATGGTACATTTTCATGTAATAACAGTGGATTTTAGTATTGTGTTCAAGTAATCAGGAAACTATAAAGTAAGAGATTTGTAACATGAACCACAGACTTTCAAATACATGATAACCTTCCCATTGTTTTCTCTTAATCCTAGGGATAACCAAATTAATGTTTATGTGTAATGGGAGCTTTAAAAACAATCAAAAAGGGGGGGGGGATGCCCAAAAATAGATGACTGAATCAAGAAGATGTGGTATATATACATACATAAACGAAGATTATGTAGCAATCAAAAAAAGATAAACTCATGCAATTTACAGCAACATGGATGGAGCTAGAAAGGATTATGCTGAGTGAAATAAGCCAGAAAGAAAAGGAAAAATATTGCATGGTTTTACTTATAGGAGGAATGTTGAGGAAACAAATAAGGGACTAAAGAAAAAATTATAATAAAATGAAAATCAAGATCAACAGACAGCTATAAATCTGAGACATTCCACTGGGGAGGAGGAGGGAGAAGGAACAAAATGTGTGGGAAGAGCACAAGGGATTGGTGATGGTGCACGGGTGAACTGCTGATGTGAATTTCATGGGGATGAGAAATATATACTGTACAAAAAATGAAAAATAATGTTATATATACATAATAACATCAGAATAAATTTAAAGTAAATATTAAGAGTTGGGGCCTCCCTGCTGGTACAAGGGATTAAGTGTTAGCACTATGAAGCAATGTGCAGTCACTGTAGCGGGAATTCGATCCCCTGCCAAGGGGCTAACCCACATGGTATAGCAGACCTCTCATATCTTGACTGCTGGTCCCCTTACCAGTGTATTTCAGTCAATCTGCCTGTTCCACTCCTCAATCTGTCTCTGGTGAATCCTCTCATCCTTCCATCCTTTAAGAAAATAAATTTTCTTAAAAAAAGAAAAAAAGAGAAACAAATGGGGAAAATTGGGCTATATCTTTCTAGGGGAGCGGTGTTACATAAGTAAACAGCAATTGCAAACACAACAGCGACCAAGCATACTCTACTCAAACACCAACCAATTTGCTAACAAGGAGTGGAGGATAGCACCCTGTTACTGCTCTGAGCACATAGCAGCTTCAGGACCCTGGAATGCAGGCTCGTGAGGTACCTCCATCCTTCTGGGTTCAGTGAAGAAATGGAGCCCAGAGAATCCACCTCTGAGCTACAGCAGACCAGGGCAGAGAGCCTGGGGTGGGTCTCAGCCCAGGGCAGGTTAAAACGGCTCAAAAAGCAGGAGAGAGAAAGGGGCAAGACCTGTGATTCTCTCTGTCCTCCTCCACTTAGGTGGCTTCCACCAGCAAACTGCAGGAAGCCTGAGTCCTGGCGAATTTCCCAGGGTGGGATTGGGGCTCTTCCCCGCAAAGTGCCAAGGGCTTGACAGTATCAGAACCAGCGGGTTGCCTGGGATCTATTCCCTGCTTGCTACCAGAATCAGTTATGTGGATTCCTAACCCTACTTCAAACACCCCACCACAGGACTCTGGTTTGTTATTGTAATTCACCTATCATCTTTTTGAAACATTCAGTTTCCCACCATTGTTGTTCTTAAGTAAATAATCTTTTTGTAGAAAGTTGCGCCCAATTTTTGGTCTGAATCTCCAGAAGCTACCAGCACTCAGTCCCTTTTTAGTGTCCAATAATAGCTGATGCTGGTGCTCAAACCTCAGAAACACTGCTGGCACTTTGAGTACACTTGAGACATCCCTCTTCTCCATTGGTGTGTTTATTTAATGTACAAAAATGTAACAATTACCATGCAGTGTAAATTATTGCTTATCATTTGGCCTTTTCACCCTGTAGAATACAGCATGAATCATACTAGGAGCAGAACTAGGGAATTAGAACCTTGTTAATTAACATAATTTCCTCATCACTTCTGTGATGTGGAAACTGCTGAGAGTTAGAAATAAAGTACAATGCACACAGACTTTCTAAGGGATGCATGCATTTTCCTACTCCCCCATCCCCATTTCTCTGGAGATTAGTAATACTTAAAAGCTGTATAGCTTGCCAGATGAGAGCTTGCCAGTAAAGAAAGTTGCTAATTTGAGTTGGTTCAGTGCTCTATAAATTCAGCTGATTAGCAAAATTATAATAATAATGGTACAAAATGCTGAAATATAGTGACTACTTAGGCCTTTTGCTACCAGGGAGCAAGTCCTAAGTGCTGTGACCAGAGTTGAAAGTACAAAAGATGGAGGGGGCTATTGGAAGTCAGAGCCTGGAGTTTGCAGCTCCTGTCCCTCTCCTGGAAAGAGAAACTTAGTTGAAAGTGTTTCACTGTCTACTCAGTTGAGGGAGTTCACTTTCCTGCAGGATACCAAAGGAACGTCCTACCAGGAACAACCTCTGCTTATACAACAGTTTCTCCACTGCCCAGTACCTCCCTCTTACCTCTCCTGCTAGCAACAGTGAGACAGGAAGGGTCCTGGGACAGAGCCAGGATTCAAGGTCAAAAAGTTTGCAAGAATATAGCTCTTCCTATGGGCTGGAAAACAAGAGGTTCAAAACCTGATGACTACTAGGCTTAGACACCTAATGCCATAAATGTCCTTGGCTCATTGTTGTTTTTTTTAAACCATTTCTGAGCTATCAATCCACAGATAATCAAGCTGGCAGACCCAGAACAAAGTCACAGACCTTGAGGCCAGATCAGTTCAAATTGAAGGTGTGGGCATGCAGCCTCTAGAAGATTTTTCAAGGTTAAAAAAATGGTCAGGATCCCGGCAGGACCACTGAGCTGCAGCTGACTGATGCTCACAATTAGCAAAGATAATACACTTTAGCCAAGCCCATTCTTGCTCTCTCAGCCAATAAAGTTTAATTCCTTTGTTCTCAAACCCACTCCTAAAACCTATATAGACACCCAGTCCTTACACTTCCCAAATTTCTCTCATGTCCAGAGAGCTCTCTTTCACTAATCATTACCAGTGACTCTTAGCCTGCCCTCACCACTTTCTATGGACTCCTCTTTTTAATCTTGATCAGAAGACCCCAAGAGCATATTTCTCAGCCCTTGGTCCAACCCTCTGATCCTTGGGAGGAAGAGCAGTAGACAGCAGCTGCTAAACTGCTGACGTATCTGCTTGTCTTGTAGAGGAGACTGGGATCAGGCTGAGGGGCCTTACGCCTCCTCAGTGACAGCAGGGCTGAGCTTACTTCTCATTGTAACCACAGAGTTCTTCAGTTAAAGTGGAGACTGTGGTGAAGATTAACCTAGTTTCATATATATGCTTCTCCAGCTTTTTGAAAGTTTGTATAACACCCTTCACTTTTAGGAAAAACCTACATTACTACTTATTTCCACTTAACGGAAGAAGATCTTCGCTTTTACGACAACAGTGGCAAAGCAAAAACACGTTCAGCGTGGATTTTGCAGCAGCGGTAAAGGAGGTAGCACGCGCCTCCAGCAGCGAGGGTGGCACCGCCAACTCCTTCCCAAGGAACCATGCGTGGCATCTCAGAACCAGTCAGCCATAGTTTTGAGTTGTATCGTGAATATCTTGCTTTACCTCGTATTACTCTGTGCCTCATCAGCAAGATGGTGCCAAAGATATCAGAGGCAATAATTGTTTCGTTTGTGGTGGACAGAATGTGATGCACTGGTTTGAGATTTTCGCTCAACTGAGAGCAATTCAACCATTGCAGACAGTATGGCTTTAATTTTCAAAGGGCATGTGAGTTTATGGCAGGTTCGCAGTTTGTTTTGAATGCCTGCAAAAATTACATGATGGCAAAATGCTTGAGACTAAGTCGTTAAGAATACTTTCCTGCTTCAAGCTTTCTACAACTGCCACAGCAGACCAAAAACCTCGATCTTTGCTGTCAAGGCAGGCAGGCAGAGTTGTGGACATTAACTATCAGCCTGCCTGATGGAGTCAGATGAGAACATATTACTAGAAGATTCTCTGTCTCTCTACTTCCAACCTGTACTGATTTAGTCTCAAAACCATCATCACCACTTCTCAGCCTTCCAGTGTGCTCACTGCGCTGTAATTCTGGTAAGTGAAACTATAAGCTGTATGTTTACCACATCATTCCTAGGTTACTGTTTGTGTTATTTCAGGTTTTATGTGGCATTTGGTAGGGTATATCTTCAGTCTGGGAATGTTTAACATTTTTGACTTATCAATTAATGGTAAGCCTTTCTTCACATTACACCATTTCAGCTTACCAAAGGACATATCATTGGAATGTTCTACTTTCAGATTGTGGGGTGAAACCATGTATCTGATCTTTAAATTAGTGCTATTCCAATGTAGTTATATGGACACTGGTAAGTGGCATAACAATGTGATCTTTAAGAGCATAGAGTCTGGACTGGAATGCTGGGTCCAAGTATTGTGGGTTTTTTATTATGTGTCTTTGAGAAAGTTGGTTAACTTTACTTTCCCTCAGTTTCTTCAAATACAAGATGGTAATGGCTATAGTAATAATGATGGTACTCATACCCAACTCACAGATGATTAAATAAGTTAATATATGTAAAGTACTTAGAGGCATGCCTGACACACAATTGGAATTTCATAAATGTTAGCCTTATTATGATTCTGGTGGCTTTTGTCTGGAAAAGGTTGCTTCTAGTTCTTAAGGCTAAGTGTTGCTTTCCATGGTGGTTTTGAAATAGTATCAAAATTGTTTATTTAACATCAAGGAATTGGGTGGCTATGGGGGAGATGACAGAGATTGTTTCTACAACAAATTTTAAAATGCTTTAAAAATATTTAGGTGTTAAATCTCCATGGTTACCAAATTCTTGGTTCAACTTTTTTATTTTCATAAAAATGGAAATTTTCTTTTTCTAAAGACAAATAGGAGAGAACTTCCTAGCATACAGTGCTAGCTTTTTGCATTATTGGCTAATGTCCTATGGTCTAAGCAGAATAAATTTTGACCATACATGTGTCTGAGAAGTATTTGGAAAAGGTTAGTTTCTGGAAAAAAAAAATGCCTTTTAGGGATAATAATGGATGAAAATGAGGACTAACTCTCTAGATTTGTATGACAAAAAGATTGCTTTTGGGGTGTGTGTGTGTGTGTGTGTGTATGTGTACATACACACATATATATTTGGCTACATATATATTTGGCTACAGACAGGCAGGCCACTGAGTATCTTACATTGAGTGATTATACAGTCTTTTACAGCATAAGCTGATATAATTTCAGCTTCAACAAATCAAAAAACTTGTTTCAGAACATACACATATGATATACTGAAACAAAAAGCAGACTATCATGTCTATATGACTTAATTACCTAGTAAAATCCAAGAAAGGCCTCAATTATGCTGGTGATTTTGTTTGTATAGAAAAGGTTGAGAATGAAAAACTTTTTGGGTTAAAATTGTGGTTGTCCTTTCATAGAAAATTACCTAGCACACACTAAATTTTAACTAGCACTATGGTAGGGGAGAGTCAAACTACTGGCAGGGTTTAACAAAGAGGGCTGGGGGCCTTAAAAAAATTCATCAGTTTACTTACCAGATTTCAATTATAACACATCCCAAGACTGAAAGGAATCATGGAGATTGTTTGAAACCAACACTATCACTAATTTCAAAGAAAGGAGATAAAGAATTTGACCTAAGTTTCTGGAATACTTGTGTGACTGCTATTTTAAACTCCAGGGATATTTTTGCTAAAGGTAAAGGTTTGTCAGAAAAACTTCCATTCCTACCTGCAGTATCTATTTGCTCACAGGATATTTTTTTTAAGATTATTTATGCACACAAGTGTTGGGGTACAGGCCAGAGATGTGGAGGGTGAGAGGATTCACTAGAGACAGACTGGGGAACAAAACAGGCAGATTGACTGAAATACACTGCTGAGAAGAGGAGCAGGCAAGGCAGGAGAGTTCTTCTGTGCCATGTGGGTCTCCTTCCAGAGATCGAACTCCCATTGCAGTGGCTGAAGATGCTTCATCATGAGGTGTTTAACCCCTTACGCTACCAGGGAGGCCCCTGCTCATAGGATTTTAAGGTAATGTTCAATAATTTTTAATTTTCTACCACATTTAATTAATTTTCAGTATCATTACTGTTTACGCATGCTATCTCATACTGAATAATGACTGTGTGTATTTGTTTTCTGGGTACATCATTTCAGTCAGAATAAAAGCTGCATATCTGCAAGCATAGAGGTGTTTAAATAATTACAAGTAAGGGGTGATTTAAGTTATTCTATGGCATCTGATTGAGTCAATTAAGAATTTTCATAAAATGTTCAAATAGATTCTTAATCTGGGATCTGTGGAGTAGAGATCATTTCTCAGGCTTCATGGTGTCTGAATCTACTGACATTGTAAGCTGAATTTTAAATGGTATGTGCTTATGTCCATTTTACTAGATACAGATTTTCTCATTTTCCTCACATTACATACAGTGTTCAAAATTTAAAACATCATTTAAGAATCATGCATGCTAACTTGTAAATAAAAATATAGATAATTATCCAAATGACAATTTAAGGATTTGAGAGCATCTCTTGTAATGTATCAAATATAAAGAATATTAAGTATAAGTATTGAGTATATAACTATCAAGCAAAGAAATCTACTTCATTGGCATCAATTGTTCATTCTAGTATTTAAGGCATAAGCTTTGCCTCGTTGAATTACTACTTCACAGGGAATTGAATATTTTGGTTATCAAAGAATTATCTTATGTAATTTAATAAACATGGATATGATTTTTGAGCAATTTAATACAATGGTTCTCTCCCACTTTTGTTTAGCACTTAAGAGTTTTCCAAATGTTTTCACTATCTTGTTTGATCTTCATAACTACCTTTTGATGCATATGCAGCAGAGATTCTGATTTTCTTGTGATAGATAAGCATAGTGAAGTTGTTGCATGGGTTGTTGACAGCTGTGAGTCTGACTTCAAGGAGGTCTTTTGACTTCTAAAATTATAAGGACAAATTGATGGATAGTGCTTAAGTCTTCTAAACTATTATTGATCTTCTATCCACATTTTACATCAGTGATTGAAATCTTCAACTTGAATCCAGAATTTTTTCTATTCCTTCATTTCTGAGTTTTTGCTTTATATAGTTTGCAGTTCTGTTGCTAGGTGCATAGTCATTTACAATTGTTATTTTCTTTTGATGAACTGATTCCTTTGTCATTATAAAATGACCTTCTTTCACCATATTTATTTTCTTAGCTCTAAAATCTGCTTTTTCTACTCTTCAAATTGCTGATCCACCTTTATTATGGTTAGCATTGTGCATCTACCTTCATCTTTATACTTTACTGGTGTGTCTATATTTAAAGTATATTTTTTATAAAGTGACCTACAACTGAGTCTTGGTTATGTTATCTGATTTAGCAATCTCTATCTTTAAATTGGGGTCTTTGAGTTATTTTTATTTATATAATGACTATAATGTGATTCATATTAGGTTTCTTGTTTTTCTTTTTGTTTTCTAGTCATATTTTCATTTTGTTCTTCCTGTTTCTTCCATTTCTGGTTTTAAAAATTATTTGCACGTGTTTTTCGTTATTGAATTTTGTCTCTTTTGATATTAACTCTTTGTTTGTATTTATTGGTTATTTTAGAGATTTTAATAGTAACCTTCAATTTACCACAGTTTGCATCTAAGTGGTATTATACCACTTCAAATATATTAAGAATGATTAGTGTTTTTCCATTCCTTACTCCCCACTAAACTTTCTACTACATTTTTGACAGTTAAAAATGTCACCTTGTTATTTTTTGATAATTTTTAAAGGTATTTAATTGATAAGAAAATCTCAAAGGTACATGTATATGTGTGTATATTGATATCTACCATTTTTGATGCTCCTCTTTGTGTAGATCCTCCCATTTCCTTTGGTATGATTAATTTTCTTTGTTTAGGATGTCCTGTAGACAGCGAGAGTCTGCTGAAGACATATTCTTTGACCTTTTGTAGAACTGAAAAGGACTTTGTTTTGTCTTCATGTTGAATTCTAGGCATAAAATTACAAATTATGAGAATGTTTTGCTTTTAGTATTTTATTTTTTTCAGAGAATAACAATAATGGGATTTATTTAACAAACAAGGGAAAACCAGAGTTTTTGAGGACAAAAACGGCCATTTAACCTCACTCAAAGCAATGTTTGGTGTTTTTTTGTTTAATTTTTCCTTTATTTATATATATTTGACATCAATTGTAATCCCCATGTATTTCCCATCACCGTATCACCAGTGTACCATCACCTCAGTCCCCCATGCTCCCATCTGCCCTCAACTCTTCTCCTCCCCCCTCCCCACCAAGTATCCCAATTTGTCCTTGTCTTTTCATTTTTGGTTTTTGTTGTGTCTTTATTGTTATTATTATTATTATTCCTTTCCTTGATCTTTATTTGGCTCCCTTATATTCTTCCTAGGGGAGGAACCATCTGATATTTTTCTTTTGCCTTCTGACTTATTTCACTGAGCATAATCCCTTCCAGTTCCATCCATGTTCCTATGAATGCATCCACTCATCTGTTTTTGGGCATTTAGGTTGTTTCCAAGTCCTACCTATTGTAAAGAGTGCTGCTATAAACATAGGGGTGCAGGTATTCTTTTGAATCAGTGTATTTATGTCCTTTGGGTAGATTCCTAGGAGTGGGATTGCTGGATCATATGGAAGTTCCATTCCTAGTAGACTGAGGAACCGCCATACTGCTTTCCATAATGGTTGGACCAGCTTGCATTCCCACCAGCAGTGTAAGAGAGTTCCTTTTTCTCCACATCCTCGCCAACATTTGTTGTTGCTACTTTTTTTGATATGTGCCATTCTCACTGGTGTGAGGTGGTATCTCATAGTGGTTTTGATTTGGATTCTTCAAAATAATGGAGATTTTTCTTCTTAACTTTTGAATTACAGTATAGTTATTCTGACTTGTTAAATGTTCTTGTCTGAAAAGTTTAGCAACTTCATCAGTTCTGGATCAATTTTTAATGGAATGATTTTTTTTTAACTTAAAGATTCAATTTTCTTCTTTCTATGATTAGTTTGTTTTTATTGGGTGTCAAGCATTGTAAATTTTATATTGTTAGTAAGTAGATAATTTTGTATCCTTATAAATATTACCTAATTTTTTTTCTGTGACAACTTTGTTACTCATAAAAAGTTGAACCCTCTCGGGCCTGGCATTTTTTTTTTTAATGGTATACATATTTTTGAACTACCATTATTTTACATCATTGTTTATTGTTTTTATACATTATAGGATTTCTCCTCTCAGGTGTGATCACCATAGTTTTCCCACTACCAATGCATCCACAATCCCCAACTGTGGCCTTGCTCTTTAAATTTATTATGTGGAACAAAAGCCTGTTTAGCTAAAGCCTAATTATTCACTACCAGTGAAGTAAGACCCATCTGAGTGAGTATACTACACAATGCCTTGGAATTATAAGAATTTGTAGTCTTGCTGATCTTAAAAAAACACATTTTTTGGTCTGATATGAGCCACATGTTCCCTTTAACCCTTTTGGGTAATTATTTCTCTATCTTAGAGTAATTTCCTCACATGCAAGAAATGAACAGTACTCAATAGGGCACTTTTAGGAACCCTTTGCAAATATCTGCAATTATCTCTGTGTATCTCTCTGCTTTTCATTACTCTAGTACTCTCTCCTGAGCACTCCAATTGCCTTAGTCTCCCCAGTTTACGAGTTGCTTGGTTTACATTTGGTTTCCCACTTCTGCCCTATCAGCTGGAATCCATTTTAAAGAAGTAAATTGGGACAGTCATAAAGCTCATATCATTTTTTGTGTGTTTCTTTCTATAGTTACTATTTTTTTTAATTGCGTGTGATTTAGTATTTAAAAACCATTTCATATATAGTTTGCCTTTTTTTAGGGGATGGAGGATAAATATATTTTCTAATACCTCAATTTTACAAAGGAGAATACCCTCTTGAACCTTTTTGGTAATAAAACTGTTCCTTTTTTTTTTTTTTTTTCTAGCAAATACAGTGAAGTCCTACTTGGGCATACAATTTGTTCTTTACCCATTTGCTTGCTAAAGACACAATTTTCTAAGTTAATCTCTTGAGGAGTCTTCTTGATCAATTTTCTAAATAGTGGCAAAACATCTTTTCTTTAACCCCTATTGATTGTTTTAAGAACAAAGGAACTTAATTGATAACATTCATTTTATTACAGTTTCCAATTAGTTCTGGCAGCTTTCTTTTCACTGCTTTTCTTCTTTATGACTTGATTGCCATACCAGCAAAGAAGTCACATTCCTTCTGGCAGAGATGCCTCTGAAGAAAGATTTTGGGAACTGACTAGCCTAAGATGGTTATTTAGAGCAGCAATTTTAAGTGTAGAGCTGAAGAATGAGCCTCATTCACTTGATTTCTGATTTCTATGATAGCATATTCCTACCTAATCACAGTGAGAGTCAAGGTCATCTGCAGTTAATCATCACAGGATTTGAACTTCAAAAATATGGAAATAAAAGATTTTCACATAGAACCCTTAGATCCTTTGCTTCTTTTCAGAGACATACAGGAGCACTTTTTTTTTTTTTTCTAATCTCAGGGCGGAATGAAATCATTATTCAGTTTTGTCCTGAGGGGGTAAGAATCTAGCTAAAGACCCATTTAAAGATATTTCCTTTTCTTAACATGTACAGTCCTCAATGGATTTTGTGAGGATTACTGAGCTCTTGTTTTTGTTTTTGTTTTTCCTTTTTGTAAAATAGACCAGACTCCTTAGAGGAAAGTAATTCAATAAAATACTCATCTAAAGTGTGAGGCTTAAGAGACATCTGTTTAAGAAGGCTACTCTAAGGAAAAAGAAGGAAACGACTTATACATCAAGGCTCCAGCAAACAAGTATGCCCACACATTTTTGTGGATGAAGACTTACTGGTAAATCAATTAGGGCTGTAGGGAAGGATTTGGGCTCTATGCCAGGTTGCTTGGGTTCATATCTTGGTTCTTCGCCTTATTAGTTGAGCAATCATAACTAAGTCACATAATGTCTCCGTATCTCTGTTTCCCCAACTGTAAGTGAGGGTATTGATATTATCTCTTTAATAGGTTTGAAAATGAGGATAATTCAGGTTAATATTTATAAAGCACTTACAAAAGTTCCTGATACACAGAAAGTACTGTCTAAGTATCATATAAAATATGCATTTTACAATGTCTTTACTGGGAAATATAACCATTTGCTGACCCAAGAATCACCCAACCTTTAGAATCTTCATTTGAGTGCTAGTGGGAAATTCAATTCAAATCTCTATAAAGGTACTAGCAAGGTAGTCTCATATCTCCTACTAGAATAAATTGACAAAATATTTTTCATCAAAGATGCATGGAGGGTTTCCTGGCTATTAGGCAAAAGGCAAGCTGCTGGGAATTTAAAGATGAATAAAGCCCAAGTTTCACTTGAGGAATATTGCAGTTAGCAAACCAGTATATAACCATTTTAAGACAGCATGCACATGCAATAATGTTTCCAAGGTGTATCGAATAAAAGTTCCAAATTCAGGAATGCCTGTGGGTTTGGTCAAGTGGGTTAAGTGAGTATAAGTCAGTCAAGTCATGAGGAGGGAAAAGGTATTTCTGGAAGGAGAAAAAATACTGTTAGGGAGTAAAGTAAATCATGCATTTAGCCTTGCTGGAGCCTCCAAAGGAAGGAAAAGTTTTGTGATTTGGGGAGTATTACCCTTCCTTGACAATTTTTACAGGTGATCTCTTCAGGTAGGGCGATTTTATATTTAAAAAGTTAAGAAACAAGAAGGATTAGTTCCCTAGTTTATAGATGAGGATAACTGAGGTTTAGTGCCCATGGACACCTAGCCAAAGAATAGTGGATTCAGGTGGGTAACTTGAAAGCTTGACTAGTGATAGGCTATATCTACAGAAGACTCAGGCCATGCATTTTAGGGTCTTAATGATAAGAAACACAAATTCTGACTTGATGCCTTGGGGGCCATCATAGCTTTCTGAGTGATGTAATGGTAGTTTCTAATGAGGAATAATGGATCAGAGGTATACAAAATGGCTTGAGAGATGAGCTCATAAAAGCAGAGAGAAGAAAAAGGGAGTAGGACAGTCAACAATAAAAAAAAATTCCTTATCTCTTCATGTTTTCACTCTCTTATAGACATACACTTTGGAAATGGTGAAAAGTTGAATAGCACAGACTGCCCTTAAGTTGATACTACCCACTTCTCCCTGGAATTCTCTCTGATGTATCTCAAGGAACTGTACAGGGATCTATTCATGGATGCTTTAAGACATTTAGGTAATGTGACCAGCTAGAAAGAGATTATTTTATAAGTCAGGAAAGAAAATGAGGAGTACAATTGATCTCTGGGGTGGGTATAATTTATTGTCTAACACACCCACTTACCTTAAGGCTCACTTGACCTGCTGACACTTAGGATGTGCCATCATTTTTATGAACACACACCACAGCCATGACCATGGTTCCTAAAAGCAAGGTATGATCTGCCATCTGACTTTCCTTTTCCCACTTACACCTTGGCTTTAAAGAAATCCCACTACACTGATGGTCATTTTGAAAAATTCATGCCTTTAATTTTTCTCAAAGATCCCAATGTGTTTTGACATTGGTAGGTCCATAAATCAGTGAAATAAGAAGAGATAAATAAGGCCAAGCACAACAAAGTTTTTCTTTGCACTGCGGTAGACAGAACTGGTTTACTGACTTCCTAGATTTTCAATATATAAAAGAATATGCTCCTTTAAAAAGGAAGAAAGTATAACTGAAATATTTAGTGCCTCTATTTATGTGTTATAGTCTCTGAAATTTTCTGTAATTTCAAAAACAAAGCAAGCTTGCTTTTGGTGTATGTATATATGTATATGTATGTATAGCCAAACTTGAAATTCAGTGAGTATTGTTATTGCCAAGAATAATTAAATTGTTTTGATTTTTGACCACATATGCTATAGTTATAATTTTTAATGTTCATTTCCAAGTAATTCCATCATTAATGTCATTTTTGAAGCTCTTCCTATTGATTTTCCCCTTCATTATGAGTCATTTTCCCACTTCTTTATGTATCTTTTATTTTTGATTGAATGAGACATTAATTTTATGTTGTTGAGTTCCATTGTTTTTGTTTTCTTTTAAATGTTCTTGAGCTTTGCTCTAGATTTCAGTTAAATTACTTGGAAACAGTTTGTTTAAAGTGTTCCTGTCACGCTTGGTTGAGTGACATCAGTATGTATTTAATTTATGGTCGAATATTCAACATGACTGAGGCAGTACTCTCCTAAGTGCGCTACCTATTGCCTTTTGTTTTATATGAGGTTTTTCTTCTGGTTGGTGAAACTATGAACTGTTCTTGGGCTCTATATGAGCCCTGAGGATTGTTCTTTCTACTCTTCTCTGGTGCTCTCCCTGCTTCAGGCGGTTTCCCACATAGGTGCCCATCAGCATCCAGTTGAGAACCCAAAGCCACCTCTCTGCCAGTCTCTGTCTCTGTCTCTTTGTCTCTTCTTCTACCTCTTCCCTGCCTCCATTTTCTCTCTCTCTCCCCTAAACAGTAATATTGCCTGTAAATTCTACCTTCCCATGTCTCCTTGAATTATCGCCACTGTCTCTGATCTCAGAAGACATTGTACCCTCCCTGTACCATGGTCTGAGGAAACACTGCTCGCAGTAATCTAGGGAAGTTCTAGGGCTCATCTTGTTTGTGTCTCATTTTTCAGAGATCACTTTCTCTGCTGTATGTTGTTTAGTGTCTAAAAGTTATTGCTCCATATATTTAGGCTGGATTTTTGTTGTTGTTGTTGTTGTTGTCTAATGATGGAGACTCAATCTGATCCTGGTTACCTACCTTGATCTAACTAAAAGTTTAATTATTCAGATTATAGATATGCCAAAAAATAAAATAAAAATTTGAAAACTGTTGCTTACAGTGAATTATGAGAGAATTCCTTCTGCTCTAATCTGGAATCATTTAGATGTTTTGTATGCCCTGAGCGGAACATGGATCTCTTCCAGATTCTCATTATGACTCTTCACGGTAAAAGTTGATGTTCCAAAATTCTACTGTCCTACACATGAAATTTTTCTGAAGGGAAATGAGCCAAAATTTGTTTTAAGACCAGCAGGTGTGGAATATTGTTAATTATGTTTGTGACTCTCACAGTGGCAAGAATGTAGGCTTATATATGTCCAAACTTACATTTTTTTGAATGGCATTTAACTGATAACTGACAATAAAATATTAAGGTATAGTAGATGTTATGATTAACTACATTTTTGTTATATTAAAATTTATTTGATACATCTTGTTACATGACTTGCATTGAAAAATTTTCTGTTATTTACCTGATGAGTAGAGAAATTCAGTGTAATTTAGTATTTCTCCTTTCTAATTTCAGCATTTCTTTCTGATCTAGGTCAAAGTTTGGAATATCAGTAATTTGTTTTATTGTACATGTGGCCAATGTAGTTTACCTGGGGCTCAGTAGTCACTATATTGATCATGTAAAAGGTAGTCAGCGTCTAGGAGACTGGGTAAGATGAGTTCCTAGATGAAGCCCTGAAGAGTCAAGGGAGGTTTCAGGAAAGCCAATAATAAAGTCTGGGCTAGTTGGGGATTTGACAACTGACAATCTAACAGAACACAATTGGGAACTTGCAATTGGCCTGTAAATTGAGAAATGTCCCCAACCTAGGGAAAATGTGGGCTTTGGGAGATTTGGGTGTATGTAACATGGTAATGAGGACTTTAGACTCTGAAGACAATGGAGTGAGAGGAACAGAGAAGGCTCTATTCTCCAAGGAATGAGAAGTGCAGACTTAGGTAAAAGCAAGAGTAAAAATATTTAGTAGTATTTGGAAGTTATTTGGTTAAAGAAGTGCTTATTCCAAGGCTGAGGATATGGCTTTCCCGGGACCTTGTCTAAGGCTGTGGAGAGCTGGCCTGCTTTGTTTTAAGTGCGCTCACATTTAAACATGTAAACGACTTTAGATGAAAATACAGGAGTGCTTAGAGGCTGTGAACCAAGTAGATTGTTATAATGTTGGAGAATATGCTGAATACCCAGACCTTTTAAATAAACCTAGTGTAGCTCCACAAATATACACTATGAAGGTGTGAAAAGAGGTCACAGTGGGAATTAATCCTTCTAAACTGTTCACACAATTTCTCCATATTATCTCTCCTTATGTTAGCAGATTTCTAATAATTCAGATACATACTCAGGTCTTTGACTCTTCCCACCTTACCCTGATTACTGTTTTTTTTTTGGAGTCTTTCCGAATATGTTGGGCCTTCCTCCAGGACATGGCTTTGATCCTTTTCATGCAGAAAATGCCTTTTCATCGCATTTATAACTTAATGCCTTCAGTTCCATAGAACTGACTGGTATCATCCTTTAACTAATAATCATCAGTCTTGACCCTGAGTTTTAGCCTAGAAATAAGTTGTTTGAATAAATCCTTGATGAAATCTGTTCTCTCAAGTTCAGTTTAACACTCTTATATTAAACATCTCTTTTGAGCTAGAGCTTGACCTAGTTGCAAAGTTGAAAAGGCTGAACCTTCACAGATGGAAAAGCTGGAGTTTTAGGGGAAAGAACACAGAGGTAGCAGATAATTACATTTGAGTGTGATAAATGGTATAAAGAAATCTACAGTGACTTTGCTAAAAGGAGGGTTCCATTTAACAAAGGAAAGAGACAATTATGCTAGCCTGTGGCTGAAGGGAAGGTCAGAAAGTGTAAGGATGAGTGGTATCCTCATTTGTTTTTTTCTTAACAAAAAGCATGCAGAAAAATTCTCAGCATATGAACTTTTACTGTATAATCATATTAAATGTAGTAATGGATTGAAAATATAGAACTACCTACAAAATACTTAAAGTAGTCAGTTTTCACAATACTGAGCTTGGGGTGTGGTGAAAATCTAATTTCATGAATTACTGATCAAGTCTTACCTCTGAGCCACATGTGAGGTTGTAGGCAATAGTTAATATGCAAGTGTTAATTTATTAACAAGTGTCAATTATTAATTTATTGCCTTTCAGTTGCAACTGCACCCTTCAACATAGATCTGTGATAATGAAATTCTTTTGAGTATTTCTGTTTTAAATTAAGCATGATGTTAAATTTTCTTAATAGAGTGTTCTGGAAGGTCACTGAGGAGAAAGAGGTTTCCTGTAACTTATGATGTGAGCTAAGGAGGTTAGCAGTGGTTTTAGGATATCTGGTGGAATCCACCCCAGCCATAAGCCCAGAACATGATCCTTTAGTGGATCTTACAACTCTTATTTGATTTCTCTTCTTCGTTTCTCTTATGAGAACACTTGTCATTGGATTTAGTATCTACCTGGATAATCAAAAATTATCTCCTTATGTCCAGGTCCTTAATTTATTTTTCATATACAAAGATCCTTTTTTAAATAAGGTAACACAGCTTCCATGTATTAAGACATAGATATATCACTTTTGTGGACATCATTCTGCCTACTATACTTTTCTTTATAGATTCAGATTCCTATGATTCTATGATTTATTACTCTATTAGCTTGGTTAATAGATCCATAAATGCTTCTCAAATAGTTATTTACCTCATGGACAAATTAGTTAGTAAAGTGATTTGCTTATCTATATATTGAGAAATAACAGAAATTTATCACTGTGTAAGTTTAAAATATACACATGATGTTTTGAATTATGTATATTTGAAATGATTACTACAATAGCTTAGGTTTTATAATAACTGTCATGCTACATGAACTTCACTTGGGAAACATTTAGTCTATTCACTATTATGCATTATAACAACTATTTCATGTTCTGACAGGCTGATCCTAATTTAGGCTTATGTATGAGGGAGTGTTACAGGGCAACCCTAATATAAAGTGGGTTTCCCTGACTGGGTCCTCACCCACATGTTCAGAAGACTTTTATAATAAGCCTCAACTTCAGGCACATGCGACAAAAGTTATTAAAGGGTTTTATTTTACAAAAGAAGGTGAATAAAGTAGAAATAACACAAAAAGAAGGGAGGGATACAAATCCATAAATATCCTACCAGATCTTCCGAGTTGGAACCCAATGGTATGTTGAGAGCTGGCTCTGAATCAAGGGAGATGGCTCCGAAGGAAGAGAGAGCCCAAGGCTAGCCTCTCTGGCTTTATAGCCAGCCTGGCTACTCAACTTCACCCTCAGGTCCCAGTGATCCACTCTTTGATAATCATCTTATCGGATTTGTGATTCTGAAACACTGGTGGTCTAGAGTGGGGGTTGGAGTCCACAAACCCATCTGTGTAATCCATTCAGGGCTACTCTTCCCCCTAACAGGAGGACTGGCAATGCCACAGTGTAATGGACCCTAATAGAATGTTTTCACCACATAATCAGGCAGGTTCATTGTTCCATTAATAACTGAGTTTGTTAAGATTTAGAAAATATACCTGAATCTCTGATAGCTTCTATCAGTTAATAAGATTTATGGGAATAATTTTGGGTTAGAAGTCACTTAGACTAGTCTGTTGGCTACATTTGTAGAGAACTAACCGCAGAATTCCTTCAGATATTCAAATATAACCCAGTATTTCTCTGCATGTGAAAATGACATGCTATAGATTTTTCCCTGTATACTAGAACACTTCCACTTTTTTTCATATCACCTCATGTTAATCCTATTTAGATAGAAGTGTTTTTAACATTTATTAAATTAAGTTAGGTAAATTAGGAGCAGCAGGACTCTCCTGGAGTTGTGAAAGAGGGATAAAATCATGTTTCCTACAGAGGAAAGTTGGTTAAAAATTATGTATTAAATTCAGGAGAATTACTCCATTATTACCACTTAATTTTAGAATGCGGACGACTGGGAATGCAGGGAAACCCTCTAACTCTACCTCCAAACTGGATGCAATGCCATAAAAATTGAACCTTCAGAAAGGACTTTTTGTTCCATTTCTTACAGGTACTGGTTGTAATAAAGGTATATGATTATTTAAAATTTATTGGTGGCTCTTTCCTCCAACATTATTTTTGTTATTTTGGAATATTCCAGGGGAAAGGACTTTTTTCTAAGCTAAATATAGGGTTTTTAATACAAAGTTAGGTTGACTTGACTGAAAGCAAAAATCATGTTTACCAAATTATGTGGCACAATAGAATTGTATCTTCTTTTCTTATAATAGCTAATAACAAATAAAATACAGACTAAGCCTTGCCTTCTGAAAAATGCAATTCCCAACACAGACTATTCCTCACATTATTTTTCTTTGACTATTTAGATGACTTTGAATGTCATTTGTTCTTCCTGTGCATGTTTTCTAACAAGAATAACAGAGGATTAAATGCTTATAGATTTGAAAGAAGTGATAAAGGACAAAGTCCTGTGTATTGATACAAAAATTCATTGGATATCTGCCCTCTTTCTCTCTAAAGTATTTTCTATTTTGAAGCTCTTTTAACTTCCATGGCTTTAGGTGGAGGTCTCAATCAGGATATCTCTGGCATCTGCAGATATCCATTTCTACAGGAAGATTTCAGCAGACAACTTAATAGCAGTAAATGAAAAATTAGGGGAAGGAACCTGGCAGGATATCATGGAGGAGCTACTTATATTTGAGAAACTGGGAAACTTCTTTGTCTTGCAATTTTTCACAGCACAACTGTGTTATAATATTTACTGTATGATGAAAAAGGACTGGGTCAGAGAATCAAGATTTAGGATCCTATTTACGTATTTGGATACCCTATTAACCTATATGTATTTATACATCTATCATTGTAGACTGTTAAAACTATAAGGTATATTATGAAAGTCTCATTGATCACAGAATAAAACCCATAATAGATACAGAAATGATAAAGACCAAAAGAACCTAGAGTAACACAACAAAAATAATTCATGAAGAAATTCAACAAGAGGGGCCTTCCTTTGGCACAAGGGGTGGCACTATGAAGCTATCCTCAGCCACTGCAGCACGAGTTTAGAGAGTTAGATCCTTGGACAGGGAGGTGACCCACATGGTGCTGCAGACATCTCCTGCCTTGCCTGCTGCTCACCTCTTCAGTGTATTTCAGTCATTCTGCCTGTTCTGTTCCCTATTCTACCCTTGCACTGCTGGTCTATGCCCCAGTTCTTTTATGTGCAAATAAATAAGTCTTTTAAAGAAAATCCAGAGAGGGCAGAAAAAAAAAAAAAAAAGAACTGCAAAACAACCAGAAAACAACAAAATAGCAATAGCATTACTATGATTATGGCAATTTGAATATGATAAAAATTGAACTCCTGATCTTCCTTCTCAACCTACAAAGCTGTGCCATGTAGCCTGTTAAAAATAAGCTGAACAAGGTGGTTATTCTCTCTCCCCTTCTACTTCATTCTGTTTTTTAAGAAATTCACCCCAGAGCTCTAACAGTGTTAACTTCTAATGATCTATTAAATCCACTCTCTTTTTTACCTCCATCATCTGACTCCTCCCCTACCAAGGCCAGTTCCATTACATTACCTGGGGCTCCAGCCAGAGACCTCTGTAACTTCTATCTCTGTACCCAACATGGTCTTTGGGAAATGCAAATTCCCTCCCTAGTTTCTCCTGATGACAAGTTCAGTGACTTCTTTTGCTCTAAGAATAAAAGGGAAATATTTAATGGTTCATAAGCCTTCTTATGTTTTATTTTTATTCTACAACCGTTATTCTTCTTGCTGGATTTCAGTGCATGGTACTCTGTGTTCTCCTATGCTCCATGGTTTCTGTATGTTTTCTCTACCCAGCATACAGTTCCCAGTTCCCTCACCTTTTTCCTCAAAGAAACTTGTACTCAATGTTTAGATCTTTGTTCAATCATTATTTCCTTCCTCTGGGAAGACTTTCCAGCTCACCCTGCCATGGTAAAAAAAAAAAAAATACATTGTTATGTGCTGTTATAGCCCCTTCCTCCTTTCCTTCCTGGTGGACTTAGCGTTGCTATCTTCCATTTATTTGTGTGCTGATTTGATTAATGTGTTGTTTCTATTAGACAGCAGGCTTTAGGTTTCATAGCAGATAGAAGGTAATCAGTAACTTTTTGTTGAATGAATCAACAAGTATATACTTAATATTCCAGAATAGTTGCATTTATATTAGAGAACCACATTTTTCTTCTCCTGGGGCTTCTTGTTTTGAAAGGGGGATGACTTCCATATAAGCAGATATTTATCTTTTAACTTTAGGGAAATGCTGGAGACAATCGTGCAACCATATGGGCTGTTGAATCCCCAAATATAGACTATTCAAGCTCCACTGAATACTCAATGACACTTAGCAATCCTTGGCACACTCCTGTTCAGCACGCTCTCCCGTTCCCCACAGATGTTATTCTGAATCTAAATTGTTCCTTTTAACTTCCCTACTCAGCCCCCATGGACTTAATCATTCTTAGCTGTAGGTATCTTTCTGGAGAAAAAAATGATTCTAGCAACTCTGATATCCTTTCTTATACATCTGCTCTTGGCCTGGCTTTACTCTTTACTGTCCCTACTCTCCTGCCCAAGACTAATCCACACATTTATATCTTAAATTCCACATCCTCTCATTCTCACTGGAATCACATTGAATCAGTTCATCAGTCTTTTATTTGTATTTTCAGCTCCTCTTCCATTGGCTCTAATCTTCTATTACACTATATCAGATCCTGTTATATTATTACATTCATATATATGTATAGTTATACAAACAAAACATAAAATACATTGTAAAGAAAATGGAACCCCTCTTGATAAAAATGTAAGAAAATTAGATATATCTCATTCTAAAATTCTGAATGTTTGAATTTTTAACAGTCACATTTTCAGGAGTACTGGTCATATTTTCTCTCTCCTGAAACTTCTAACAACTTCCCCACTCCATTTTCTTAGTTATTAATTTTAATTCATATTTAACAGAGAAAATAGATGCCATCAAAGGGCTAGTTTAGGAAATTCCACATTACTGACCTACCAGCATCAGTCTACCTTACCTTCTTACCTTCCAGAAACAAGTTGTCCTTACTCCAGTTAAAGGTCAGTAACTCTACTTGTGCAAAACGTACTATTCCTGTCTTGTCAAAGACAGGATTTTTTTCTGAGTTGTCAAACTTTGTTCAATTAGTCCCATGATTTGGCCAGTATACTTGGTAATATTTCCCATATTAAAGAAAAGCTTTAGTAAACACTCTAGCTTTATAATCCCTTGCACAAAACTGTCTCTGTGAAGTCACTGCTGATCTCTGCATTGCTTAATTCAATGCTGAATTTTCAACCATCCAAGTTCTTGATCTAGCCTTTGACAGAGTCAATCACTTCCTCTTCCTTGAAACACTTTCTTTATTTGCCTTCCAGCACACTGCTTTCCAAGTTTTTCTCTTATCACCATCCTTACACTCAATTACTTGGTCCTCTCAGCCGCTCCTTCCCCAAATACAATTGTTCCCCAAGGCTCCATTCACCTATTTCTTTTATTCACCACCTACCCTTGCACACTAGTCTTATTTCATTTAGCACTCTGACTAAAGACAGCATTTCTATGCTGATAACTTCTTATATCACTAGTCCATAATTTAGCCTGAACTCAGGTTCATATTCAATGACATTTGTAATTAGTAACTATACTTGGATGTCTAATAGTAATCTTAAATAATACCTGATGAAATCCTTGATTACCATCCTCCCTTCCATGCTTCTCCTCAGTGTTTATCATTTTAGTGAGTAGCAATTCATTTTTCCATCTTCTCAGGTCAAAAATCTTGGAGTTTTCTTTGACTTTGGGTTCATCACATGCCATATATAGCCAATTAATAGATCTTTCTGAGTAAGACTCTAAAACATGTCAACAATTGACTGCTTAGACCCTTTTCACTATTACTAGCTCTCATATGGATTATTATAATAACCTCTTAAGTAGTTTCCTGCTTTTGCCTTTCCTTGCCTCACCCCATATATATTGTCTAGTCTTTATAAAACAACCATAGAGATTTAAAAAAATTGTAATTTTTATTGACATAAGGATGTGTAGCACAAAAATTACAGATAATAAAATATATACTGAAAGTTTTTGAATTTTTCCAAAAACCATAAGCTGCTTAGTATTTTTCATATTGTTAAAATAAATTATTTTTCAAAAGTCCAGATGAGTTATAGTTGTGACCAGTGCATTGAGGTCATGTAATGCAGCATCCTTGCTATACTAGGACTTTCCAAATTGCAGGCCATAGACCAATGGTGTCAATCAATTAAGGGGTCTTAAAAATAGATACAGATTCCAGGAACCCACCCCAGACCTACTGAGCCAGAGCATCGAAGATCTGGGAACAAAGAATATATATTATTTTTTTAAAATTTTACCAAATTTACAATCATTTTTTAAAAGTTTACCAAATTTAAATTCATAGCCTTATACCATATTGCAATAACTGTTATTTCAGCTTCTACCTGAAACTCTGTAATGATGAGAGACATAACCAGAGAAATCTTTTTAAAACAGAAGTTACATACAATCACTCCTATACTCAAGTTGCTCAAGTAGCCTTCTATAGAGTAAAAGCCTAAGCTCTGTGTTACATATTCTGCACACCTGCTACTTCTCTATTGCATCTTTTTCTGCTTTTCCCCAGTCTTTTATGTTCCAGCAACACTTACCTCTTGCTGTTCCTTCAACACCCCAAGCACATCTTCAACAGAAAACCTTTGTACTTGCTGATTCCCTTTCCCCATAACACTCTTCCAACTTCATGTTCTCTACTTTTGTCTGATCTGTTCAAATGTCACTCTATCAGTGAGAACTCCATGTCCAGATATAAAACACTCTCCTCTCATTCTAGCCTCAAGGTTTCCTGATTCCTGTTTTGCTGCTTTATTTATCACCATAGCAAAGTGTTTGTCCTATGCTCCTCTTCAAGAAGATCCACTTTCCTAAAACAGACACCACAGACAGTTTTACTTGCTAATTGTTAAGTATCTTCTCATCCTTAAAATGACTGCTTATCAAGTTCTGTAATCTAGAAATTCCACACCCTGCCATCTATCCACTAACCTTATCTCTCACTTTCCTTCATGGTGTTACCTCCGATTCCTACATTCTGTCTTTTCTCCTGGCTGGGCTTAGCTTTTTAATGGATTTACTCACTAAACTCCACTCTTACATGTCCTTCCACTCTTACATTTGTATCCCTAGTTCTGTGCTGGTGAACATTCCTATAAAAAGACCCAGTAGGAA
The DNA here is from genome assembly GCA_019455555.1 of Galemys pyrenaicus. Lineage (NCBI taxonomy): Eukaryota > Metazoa > Chordata > Mammalia > Eulipotyphla > Talpidae > Galemys > Galemys pyrenaicus. The sequence goes on along the minus strand of JAGFMF010011771.1, from coordinate 3,656,931 downwards.
TTTTGCCCCTGGTTCTCCCATTACAAATTGTGCTGTCCATGTTGGGGTGAACTCACTCTAGCATCCTTTGCTCACTGTGATGTCCTCAACCTTTCCTAGTCCTCTCACTTCTCCCATGTTTTCTGAAAAAGTAGCTTTTGCTCTTAATATTGGATAAATATAAATCATTAACTACTTGATTACTTTTATTCCATATAAATTAAAATAACACACACAAACAAACGAACAAATTTCCCTCTGCACTTGCTCCTCTTTGTTGACTCTTAGCAGTGTTTTCCTCTGATTGGATGTCAAATTTGTTGCTTATCTTCTCTGTTTTGTTTTATTCTAGTCTCAATCATTATCTTAGCACACTGATGCCTCTTCACCAGTCTTTAAAAGGATGCTATTTAAAAACACACAAAACCAAAAACAAGAAACAAACAAAATTTGAATGCATTCTCTCCTGTATTGTCAGGTCAATTTTCCCAAACTCAATCTGACCATGTGCCTGTTTTTGCCTTCTGCGCCTCACTTTAGAATTTCTTGATTTGTAGTATATTCTAATTTTCTCACATGATCTCTATGGCTGCTCTTTCCCCAACTCCTTCTTAATGTTTCTGTCTTTCTTAATGTTTCTATCCATTCTCGATTTCTGCTCACTCCTTGCCCTCTCCCTTTCCTCTTTGGCATTTCTTGGAGCCTGGTCCCAGAATGGTCTCTGATGACCCCAAAGAGCAAGTTATAGCAAATCTAATGGTCTGTGCTTGGTCATCAATATCCACTGCAGTGTTGGACACTGTGTTGGACATTCTTTTCCATTGAATTTCAATGAGTGAGTTATTTTTCCTTGACTTTCCTATCATTGAGTTTGTGTCTTCTTTCTGGGTCATCTTTGTTTTTCTACACATTAAATATATTTTTCACTAAAGTTCTCCCTTCCATGTATTCCATCTACATACATGTAGCTGGGTGACAACTTTATTGCCTTTATTGTGCTCCCATAGATTTTTGCACTTAAAAATTGAATTTGCTCTAGTCAGGTCTGCTATGGTAGTTAGTTATAGACATAATCTTTTCATTTCATTTGCAAGACTCCTTACTGATGGAGGTGAGTTTCAGTAACATAACTGCTTTCATGCTTATCATGCATATGCTAGTTGCTTAGTATTGTCCAAGTTGAATTAACAGATCCTGGGGATGTTAAGGTCATGGACTAGAGAGCATCATCCTATTTTGTGTATATGAAAGATCAAGGTCTTTAAATTTTTGCATTCCCTGAGCCAAAGTCTCTGATAGGTCACAAATATAGACAAATTAACAAAAATAAATCACAGATTTTGGCAAAAGAAATCAAAGTCATGTTTCTAAATTTTCCTACACTTAGTCTATAGTCAGCAGTCACATTTAATTTGGGATTCAGTTGAAAGAAAAAACATTTCACTTTTCCATTGTACAGAGTGGAAGTCCATTTTTACTTGATCAATTAGCACATCAAATCATAGGGGTGAAGGTGTGTATTTATTTTTGTTTTAAATATTTATTTATACATTTTTTTTGTGCTTGAATGTCAATGTTTTGGTGTTAGTTTTTATTGAGGTAATGTTGGTTTATAACACTGCACATGACTTGGAGGTATAGGTTCACACCTCTTCAGCAGAATACAACCATACCACAGTCACCACCAAAGCACCCATAGTCCTCACCACAGTCCACTGGTCTCTCATCAATAAAGGGGCTGGGAAGATAAAAAAGGAATAATATATCCTAGCTGTCATATAAATGGACAAGGCCTGGTAAGAGCAATTCCATTTAATCTTCATGATGCTACATGGAAGCTATTATTACTATTTTTTAAAGATTTATTTATTTATGCATACAAGAGCTGGGGTACAGGCCAGAGGTGTGGGGGTGAGAGGATTCACAAGAGAAAGCGTAGGAAACAGAACAGGCAGACAGACTGAAATACACTGATGAGGGGAGAAGGGGGCAAGACAGGAGAGGTCTGCTGTGCCATGTGTATCACCTCCCTGCTAGGGATTGAATGCACGCTGCTGGCTGCTGTGCCATGGATGCTTCATAGTGTGCGCTCAACCCACTGTGCCACCAGGAAGGCCCCATGGAAGATACTGTTATCTCCATTTTAGAAATGAAGAAAATGAAGCTTAAAAGAGTAGAATTACATACCTAAAGTGAAACAGCTAGAAAGAGGAAAAGATAGAAAGTAATTGGGATCTACTTTGTCCCAAAGTCCATGATACAGTATATTCCCAAAGTTAAGGATCAGAAACCCAAAGACTGAATCCTTTTTTGTAGAGGTGTTCTTTATGAGTCCGGGTATTTCCATTTAATATGAATGTGTTTAGAGGGAGTGTACACCAGGTCCAGGACTCCTTCACAGTTATCGCCTGGCTGATACACATGTTCCTGGTACCTGTCTTTAACACTACTGACACTGAATTCTCTACTTCCATGATGAAGTGTCCTCCCTGTCTTTACTGGGAGTAAAGGTATTGGGGGAGATTTTCAGAATATAAACAAAGGACAGATATTTAATATTATAACTCTGGCAAATATAAGAAGCTCTTTTAAGTTTCCCCACAAAAGTATAATAAATTTACCATGCAACTGTAGTTCACAGATATTGAGCAGTGTGTTGCAAATTGCAATGTTTTATAACCATCCTCTGACTTACACGTTCTGATAACTCTTATAGGTGGTGCTTTTAATCATCCTCATTTTACCATGGAGGTATGTGGGTTCTAGAGATATTGGATCATTTCCTGAGGTAACTGAGTGAGAACTGACAGAGGAGGCTCTAGCACAGCTCACTGGTTCCTAAGGTAACTGTCTAATAACTGACAGAGGCTCCTTTAGCACAGCTCACTGGACTATAAATCCAAAATATTTAACTGCTCTTAGACATTGCTTTTGACTTAACCCATTATATTAAGAAAATATATAGATATGTAGGTACTTCTAATGGGACTTTAAAAAAATAACATCTTACCAAAGTATGATAAATATATAGAAAGATGCACCCATTTTTGCACGAATAGCCTACATTTTAGTGAATTTTCACACTGGGCACACCTAGATAATGAGAACACAGATCAAACAACAAATCATTATCAGTCCCATAAAGTACTGATACTTTCTGATTCCTGCTCTCAAGGCTAAACACTATTCTGATGTTTAATAGCATATGTGTTCTGCCTACTTTTCTGACAAATGGACTCAGGTATGTCACAGTATACCCTCTTTGGCATTTAACTTCTCTGTTATGTTTGTGAAATTCATCCATATCATTACATGTATTGGTGTATAATTTCTTTCCATTGTGGTATGGTTTAATGGAATTTATTATTTCCTTTCATTTGTTGTTGTTTTGATATTTTAAATTAAATATAGATAATGCTGATTTTTCTACACACACACACATACACCTAACTAGAGTTTCTCAAACACTATCATTTAAGTAGATGAAAGAAGGTATTAAAAAGTGATAGCAATTTATTCACTACATTACCCATATAAATTCAAGATATTACCCATAAAAGCATATAGCAGTTATGATAGAGAATACTCTGTTTTGGAAGACTGTATATTACCACTTCATTTAAATAACCTGCCATGCATACTTATTTTGCTTAGTTGGAACTGTTTATTCACATGTTTTAGAAAGAGTGTTCATATTCTGAATGAGTCATCTATAATAGAGTGCAAAATACCATAAGCAAAATTAATCATAAATACTTAAAGTAAATCTCACATCCGTGTTTCAAAGTAAATCTTTTAAAAATAAGAATAAGTATAGGAGAGAAATGAATGATATGTTTTTGTTTACATTTTTCAAATTGTATAATCACTTAGATTATTTTTTGTTTTTATAACTTAAAAATTTCTTTAAATAGCCTTTAGACTACTCAAATATGAATCTCTAGAGGAAACTAAAGTTCTATGTTTCATCAGTAATGAAATTTTCCTTTAGGTGAAAATCTTAATTTTTATTAAGATACTCTGTTTGCTTAACTTTTCAGACTATAAGTCTAGTCCTCACTCTTCCACCCAGAGGTATAATATAAACAAAATTAGTAGAAACAAATAGATCTTCCAGCTGTAGATTTTTTTTTTTCAGCCAGAATGCTCCAAGACACAGAAGATGCATAGCATGCAATAATTACTGTTTTAAAGTAATGGCCCTATTGTTTGCCTGTTTTAACCTTTAGTTGCATGCCCAGCATCCAATATGAACTCCTCTCTCTTAGTTCTGATACACAGCTGGGCCTTAGTTGTTGGTTTTTGTAGAAGCCCCTGGCCAGCCTTTTCTCTGCTCTGTTTCTAGTCTTGCTTTGCTTGTTTTGACTATCCTTTCACAGTTTCATCTTCCATCTACACAGCCTCCTCTCCTGACCCAGGTGACTTCAGCATGAGGTAGCATCCTCTGGCTGTCTGAGCGCCTGCTGACAGCCAAACAACCTGAGGGCAGCTGATTGGTTGTCAACCTGGAAGTTTGGTTTCCTTCAGAAGTGACATGGAAAATTCATTCTACCTGTTACCCTAGAGTAGGTGGTATAATCTGCAGATATAATCACCATTAGCAGGTGGTTATAATCACATAGGGTATTTTTTTATTTCTGAAGCCCAGGTCCCAATCCCAGAGATTTTAAGTCAACTGTTATGGGGTATGATCTGTATGTTGGAACATTTTTAATTTATGCAACTGTTAAAAGATAAACAAAGCTGAACACTAAAGACAAATTTTAACTAGTTATATACTATTAAAGTAGAGCATAAAGGAGTTCAGTGTGAACTGAGCTTTGATTTATACAGGGGACTGAGTGTTTTAAAGGGAGAAGGGAGATCTCAATAGTCAGGAAAGTAAAAATTATAAGAACAGTAGTAGGTTTGTCCACATGAAACTCACTTGGGTATAAATAGGCACTTATGGAAGATAATCACTCTTGAAGCCAAAGACCTGTCTTTACTGTTGACTGGAACAAAGAATGTATTTTTTGATAGTTTTGAATTTCTTCAGCTTTGACTTTTAAAGCATCCTAGGGATTCAGGTACTGGGGATTCAGTCATAAGCTGTTAGAAACATGCTAGTGTTCTGTTCAAGTCTTTATGGTCCAGAAGAGAGCTCAGAGGAGTCTAGGTAGTGTTTGGTTGAGAGAATCTTTGTCAAAATCAAGTTTCATAAGAACTAATACAGGTTTCCCACTCTTGCCATTTTCTTTACTCTGAAATTCTGGTTACTCAAAATAGGAGGCAGTTTCCTGCCTTGACTGGGCCTTTGGAACAATATTTAAAAAAAAATTTTTTTTTTGGTGCTTTCTCTTTAAATTTTTTTGTTCAACTCTGATTAAAAATACTTTTGCCTTCTCATCTAAGGTCTCAATTCTATAACCTGCCTTTCTGGTAACAGGCTCCTTCCCACTGTCTCTCTGTTCATTTTAGGATTGTACTTTATCCTTTGCACTTAGGCCTTCTCAGGGAGCACCCATCTCCTGTCTCACTATAAACTAAGCCCTGTGTCACCTCTGAGAATGATGGCCGCCAGTCACCTACCTCTGTTTCTATTATACCTTGTTCTGTTGAGCTTTGCTTGATTCTTCTCACCTTTCCTTGTTCTCATGTTATGTCTGTTTTTGTCTCTTACCCCGAACTTTCTCTGGGAAAGTTGAGAGTTTGAGTTCGGAGTTTGCACGCTCTAGTGCAGGGCAGTATTAGTGATCATCGTCTGGTCACCTCTCTAATGCGGCCCATTACGTCAACAAAATTATTAACATCAGTTTACTCACTTATTAAGAAATGTTCATTGATTATCTTTATTTTTTGCTTTGTAAAGTAATTGAAAATGGGTAATTATTATGGCATTTTCTCCTAGAAGCAAAGAAGTTCATTGTAGATAAACATCTTTTCTGAGAGACAATTAGTTTAATATCAATTAAAGGAAACAACAGTACCACAATCCTCGATTCTATCAAAACATATTCTAGAAATTAGATTGCTTAGGTAGGGTAAAAGTTAGCACTACAAAAGGAACATGAACATTTTCCTTATTGAGTGTTTATCATAGGACTGACATTGTTTCTGCTCTTAAAAATATAGTCCAGTGGTTGCAAATTTTATTTGTTTAAATCAAGTCACAGTGGATTGATGCAGGCTTTAAATCCAATAACTAATGTTCTTATATGAAGATCATGTGAAGAAGACATTGAGAAATACACAGGAGGAAGAAGGTTGTGTGATATCAGAGGTAGACTTTGGCATAATGAAGGCGTAAGCCAGGGAACACAGGATTCTGGCAATTGCACAAAACTAGGAAGAGAGAAGAAAGATATTTCCCAAGAGCTTCTGAGGGAGCACAGTACCTGATATCAGACTTTTCAGCTTCATATTAGAACTGAGAGAATAAATTTCTGTTTTCTTATGGTATATGCATTTGAGTGGGATATGCCAGCATGTAAAAAATTAGTACCAGAATGTCATGCACAAATATGAGAAAGTGGGATAAAAGAAAATGTGGTAGAGGCATATAAAGTGACTCTGGTGAAGAGAGTTCATTTAGAGAATTCTTACTCAGGGGGCACCATTTAAATTTTACCTTATAGAGTGAGTGGAATTTTAGCAGGTGTGAAGATGTGGCATGGACTTTCTAGACCTGGAACACCAAGTATAAGGGGCTGGGGCAGTGGAAAGGCTAGTGGTAGAATTTCAATTTGCTAAAATATTAGAATGAATAGTTTGAGAGAAGTGTGTACCTGGTACATAGCACAGAGTAGGTACCCCAAGAAAGTATATCACACAAATGAACGGTAGGAAATATTCCTTAAGGAATTCACTAGGTGGTGCTCTTTCTTTTTTGACAGTGTCTTCATAAGTGGCAGAATATTTGGAATTTTTATTGAATGTTTATGTTTCTTTCTGTTTGTATAAATAGATACAACCTGAGACAGTGTAGCCTTTTTATTTCTGTGGATGGTTCAGGAAATGCTATCTATGGGGACCTTTTAGCGGCATGGAAAACATTAAAAAAATAATTGAGATTCTTAATAAACTTTTGTCTCTATTCATAATTCTTTCAGATTATTTATTTAAAATTTCTTACTCTTGGGTACCTTGCATTTAGTTGAAGTTCATCTACTGAATCTGTTGGAATTAAGACTTACTTCATATTCCATTTTGGAAACAGGGATATTAAATCCTAAGTATCTATAATTTCAAAGCCATGTAATAGAAAATATTATGGAAAAGGATTTCTATAAATATTTAATTAAATAATTTTAATTGCAATTCATTAAATCAATGTGTTCTGAAAAGAGTTGAAATACATAAAACCCATAAATAAAATTATAGTATATATGTGTAAATTTTGATATCTACAAACTCTCAAGTCATTTCATCAGGCATTATTTTTTGCCATCAATTTTGACATCTTTGGTGCAAGATTGGTAGGTATTTTAATAACATATGCAGTGAAGTGACAATTTAAATTCAAAATTCACTGGAATAATTACACTTCCAATTATCCCTAATAGTACCACAGAGTACATTTTGTTGTTGCTTCTTAATGAGATAAAAAACATTGTCTTTATAAACACTTCCCAGGTTCTTCATCTTCTGAAAAAATTTTAAATTATTTAAGAAAAATATTTTTTTAAAATAGTTACAACAGAAACTCACATTTCACTAAGATCATATTTTTATGGACTACTGATAGGAAAGTGGAAACAAGATTTAGTAAGGCTCATAATGAACAATCCTTATTGAGGGTTAAAAAAAAACAAAGTTAGAAGGGGGAAAAGATGAAAAACAATATAAGTGAGAAAATAAAAAAATTTTAAATCTGAGTTGTATTTTATGTAATAAACACATGATTGTGCATATAATTATGGGAAGTTTATTACATACAGTCAAATCTCAAAAGCATTGGTGAAAGAAGAAACTAACATAAGAGTGTACAATATTGGTATGTTATTCCTCCCTATCCTTTCATTGTTTGTTCTTAGAGCAAATGTAAGAGATTGATGGCTACCTTGTCTGGAAGTGCAGTTGAGATGATATACTGACAACTGTTTTGAAAAGTACTTTTCCTTCATAGTTTGGATATGACTGAATGTCTCACTTTTGACAAATACTTCTCACCACTTCTCCCTCATGATAATTGAAATGTACATGTGAAGTTATTCTCTTTAGAGTCTCTTCCAGAGTCCTGGAATATAGCACCTAATTTCCAAGTGATTCTTCTTCAAGGCTTGGATTGGATGTCACCTTCTTTTAAAATGTACTAGAAGTTGTATTATTCTTCCCTTTCTACTCCTATTCTGCCATAGCAGGTAACTTGTGCAGGCAAATTTTGATGCTCTCCAACTTCAAGCGTCTGTCCTATTTAGGTGTACATTAAACTATTTTCTACCTCCTTGCAGTTGAGAAGTATGGTTTAGTTAATGGCCAGTTGAATATGAATGGAAGGGTATGTAAGTACTACTACATTTATTTTGTATAAGGCTCTTACAAAACTTTCTCTTATCCCTGGACAGGATTAATTGCAGATGGTGATACCACAAAATGTGAGGGGCCAGTTACCCCTTGTCTCTGCATGGACTTATTTGAATTAGAAGTCCTATTTTTTTTCTCCTATATTTTCATCTAATCATTTAAATTAATTTTATTTTTTTAAAGATTTATTTATTTATGCATACAAGCACTGGGGTACAGGCCAGAGGTGTGGGGGGTGAGAGGATTCACCACAGAGAGCTGGGAGCAGAACAGGCAGAGCAACTGAAGTACACTGCTGAGGGAAGCAGCGGGCACAGCAGGAGAGGTCTGCTGTGCCATGTGGGTCCCCTCCCTGGCCGGCAGCAGGGATCGAACTTGTGCTGCGGTGGCTGCTGTTTGCTTCATAGTGCATTGCTTAACCCACTGCGCCACCAGGGAGGCCCTTAATTTTAAATTAATCAAAAAATTATTTTGGGATTACATTTTTGCTCTTTTATGTGCACATAGTCCACTCATCCTCCTCCACACTACCATGTTGTCAGTATTCTCTCTGTCTTACTCTACCCTCACCATTGGTTTTGAGTACTGTTCATTGTATATCCTAAACCTTTCTATGTACATCACTCCCCCCATCTTGATGACTATTATCCTGTTCGATACTACCAGCCTCTTTTCCTTAGATCAGTGAAGTAATTTCTGCACAGATTGCCCAGCATTCGAAGTAATCAGTGTTGTGTCCTGAATTCTCTATACATACCAATTATTTTGTCTTATTTATTTATATATATTTTATCACATTGTCTTTTTTTTACAATTTTTGCTTTCGATTCTCAGGTGTAGAATTTCCACTACCAGTTCACCTGTACATCATCACCATATCAGGCAAATTACTAATCATTCTTTTGATAAAAGATTAAAAGTAATTTTTTCAGGGATGCCTGCCTATTTTTCTAGATTGTATCTCCAACCAGCATGTTCCTTAAATTAAATTTCTATCTTTAGTATCTATACTGTGCATCCCAGATATTTATACAGTGCCTAACACACAGGAGAAAAATAAAGATTAGTTAATTGAATTATTTTGCTAATCAGCTACATAAATGTTTTCATTTATTTTCTATATTTTGAAGTCTTTGAAATCAGATGCCAAAATTACCATTGCTAGCATATTACCAGGTGCAGAGTTGGTGTCTGAAAGGATCCAATGAATGAGTGAATGAATGAATTAGCAAAAGGTATGCTATTGTTTGCCTCCTGTATTAATAGGATATGATGAGTATGTGTTATCAGGGCTATGATGATGAAAATTCATAGGATTTTGAGAGCTAAAAATCTTTGTATGTGCATGAGTGAAGAGAGCTAAGATCTTTGTGTGAAGTTATGCATGAATGAAGAATTCTTAGTGTTATTTTTCACATATATGAAAGAAACATGAACTAAAAATGTATGACTATTCATGTGCTAGGTTTTTTCTCTTTGAAAAAAGATTCTGGTGAGAAATATTAAGGGAAAGCCTGCACTAGTTGAGTAAAAGTAAGAAATTTTAGTGGGATCTGAGAAAGAGTGGTGAGGAAAGAAGATTTGGGACAGAATAGGATGAGTGGAAAAGGGAATTTTAAGAAGTTGTAGACTATAAGTGCAAGTTAGTTGAAGACCAAAAATAATGATTTCAATAAATATTCATTTTTGGGTTTGGTCTATTTATCATAACTTTATACTGACATTGGCCCCAGAGAAACTAGAGGTTTATTTGAAAGAGAAAAAAGAAAACTTGTTATCAATACTCTCACTTAGGTGTTTGATTTGATTTGCACTGAAATCTCATTAGTATCATTATTATAACCATTTTTCGCATAGAAACTGAGGTTTCAGTACTTCAGTGAATTTCGGAATAATTCAGGAATTAACCAAATTCACAGCTAGTAAGTGAGAAGATGGACATCAGCCAGGTCTTCCAACATAAATCCCACACACCACATGCTTGCTATTACCCTTCGATGCTACCACTGAAAAAAGAAGACAGTGTATTTCATTTATTATGTTATAATTAAATTTTTTAAAAGGATAAAGGAAGAACGAAAGCAAAACTAAAAGAATCATCAAGGAAAGACTCCTACAAAAATTATGTGGAACTATAAATCTTACCTTTACATACTTTGAATATCAAGCTATGTGCCTATATACCAAAAGGGATATGTATCTATTTAGGTATGTTTCTTCCAATATTATCTTTATTTTTATTCATTTGTTCAGCAAATATTTATGACCCCCCCTATTGATACCAATGAGGAACAATAATATGGCAGAGTGTCTTCTCAGGAGTTCATGTGTAGTGGGCAAGAAGACACATTAATATAAAATAAGGACACAGTGAGGTTAAATGAACTCATAGAGAGTAAACATAAGCATTATAGAAGTAACAAGATGAGCCAATTAATACAATTTGGAGGTGGGAACAAGACAGATTTTCTAGAACTTGACCTAAACTGCTGATCTTCTAGGTTGAGGAGACATTTCAAACTGTGAGACCAATGTAACTACAAATTGTCAATGTGCAGACAGGATAGCAGGACACTGTGTGTGTGTGTGTGTTTGATTTTACTATAATTAAGTGTATATTTTGCTGAGTATAACTTCATAATTGTCGGGCAAGGAGTGGGGACAAATATCACAAAATATGAAGAGTATTTAAATCAGTGTCAAGATATTCAGAGTTTAAGGTATAGGGACATACCTATACCTCATTAAAGAGAATCCCTAATTCATATCTACATTCAGGCAGGTGACCCTGGCTATCAGGTAAAGGATTAAAGAGCAGAAGACCAGAGAATTTTTATTTAATTGTCTTTAGGTCATTTTATACTGTGAAGCAAAGAACAGTGTAATTTATGTACTCATGAGTGAAGCAATGGCAAAATAAATGAATAACAACAGACTCCACTGGAATAGAACACAATTCAATTTTCTCATGTTTGTAGTTTTGTTGACATAAATAGAATATGAGGACTTTGTAACTTCATATTCTTGACATGTATTTCTAATTTCTAGGGTTAGGGTGAAGAAGACATCAAATGATGAAAAAATAATGTAATCAGCAATAAAATTATTATAAAGAACAATTAACAGTCCAATAATAAAAAAAGAGGGTTTAAAAAATGTTTCTGAAAATAGCCAGCAAAGGAGCATTTGCAAGAAAAATGCTGGGAGCTCATGATGGAACAGGAGTGATCACATTTGACAGATGGGGGCATACTAAGTTGGTCTGGATTCTGGACATTTGGACCACATAATTGAAAGCTTTTCTCTGAACAGACTTCTGTTAATGAGAGATCCCTCATATCCCTAAACTTAGAAGATTTAGAATCCAGCCAGTGTCTTAAACCGAGAGTATCAGAAGTAGTTGATATTACAAAAGGCTATTTCTCTTACATTTTTTCGGGTATAAAATGATAAAAATAGATATACCTTCCATTTAAAATGCTACAAGGAAATTGTGCTGCTATCTTTGGGATGGCAAATTGTTTTCTACTGACCAGTATTTCTGGGACTCATACAAGCAAGCAAGCAGGCAAGATCAATCTCAAACTTTTAGGGCTAGGTTGAATTTCTGCAGATGATTTTAAGCATCTTTCTAAATGATAATAGTAACTATTATAAAAAATTATGTTCTTAAAAATATTCCAAAAGAAAAAAAAATGGTGATTTTTTTTCTGAGTCATGACCCAAGCATAATTCTAGCTCTGCATGGTCTATCAGATGATTATAAATGCTAGACTCTTAGGAAATAACACAGTGTCCTGCCTTTATTTTCCTGCCTTGAATAAAGAGTCAGAGAGCTCAAACAGTAACTTTTGTTTAAAAAGATAATGCAGGTAGGAGACTTTAAAGGAAAATTATATTCATTCAAAACATATATTTTATATAGAGAGGAAAACATAGGTAAAACGCTGCAAGACATACATCTCAATAGCGCCTTCAAGGTGGCAGTCCCCAAAGCAGTAAAAATGAGAGAGAAGATAAACAGACGGGACTACATCAAGATAAAAGGCTTCTGTACAGCAAAGGAAACATTGAACAGAACAAAAAGAAACCCCACTGAATGGGGAAAAATCTTTGCCCTCCATACAACAGACAAGGGTCTGATCACAAAGATATACAAAGAACTCACAAGACTCAAGAAAAATAAAGAGCCCAATCAAAAAATGGGCAGAAGAACTTAAAAGACACTTCTCCAAAGAGGACATACACATGGCCAACAGGCACATGAGAAAATGCTCGACATCCCTCATAATCAGGGAAATGCAAATGAAGTCCACAATGAGATATCACCTTTCACCGGTAAGAATGGCACACATCAAAAAAATCAACAACAACAAATGCTGGCGAGGATGTGGAGAAAAAGGAACCCTAGTACACTGCTGGTGGGAATGCAAGTTAATCCAACCATTATTGTAAGGCCGTATGGAGGTTCCTCAGTCTACTAGAAATGGAACTACCATATGATCCAGCAATCCCGCTCCTAGGAATCTACCCAAAGGACACAAAAACACTGATCCAAAAGAGCACCTGTACTCCTATGTTTATTGTAGCACTATTTGTAATTGGTAAGACCTGGAAACAACCCACATGCCCAAAAGTAGATGAATGGATCAAGAAGATGTGATACATTTACACAATGGAATACTATTCAGCAATCAAAAATGAGAAACTAGGGCCATTTATAGAAACATGGGTGGAGCTAGAAGGAATTATACTCAGTGAAACAAGTCAGAAGGCAAGAGAAAAATATTGGATGGCTTCACTATTAGGAAGAATATGAAAGAGCAACAACTACAACAACAACAAAAAAGAACGAGCTCAAGGAAATGGGCAATTATAATAACCAAAAGCAAACAAAAAACTCAATAAGACCAAAAAGTCAAAGATAAACCAAAGGGACCATGGGGGCGGGAGGGGAAGGAATAGAGGGCAAAAATGGGGATAAGGACAGAAAGAGCATAAGGGACTGAGGTGATGGTGCACAGGTGGAATGGTGGTGGGGAATAAAAATGATGTCAAATATAATTAAATAATTAAAAAAACAAACTTATATTTAAAAAAATTCTACTGATTCCAATCAGTCTGAATACTATAATTTTTCTCAAAATATTAGAGTCAGGATCACTTGAAGAATATGTTCAATAAATATCCTTGGACTCCACCCAAAAACTGTTGAATCTAATATTAGTGTCTTCTCAGGGTTTATTTCTGTTCTGTGAAGTATAAAATGAGCAAACTTCTTTTACATGGCTGAATTATGGTATAGCATGATAAAGTGAATTTTAAAACTTATAGCTACTGTCCTTGCTTTCTACCACGTATACTTCAGTTTTGATTAATGTAGGCAGGGAAAGGGGAAACCAAGACAAGATGAAGTTGGTATGGTCAAAGAAAGATTAATCATGGCCATTCCAGTTAGTTAAACTCAAGGATTCAGTTTTCTAAAGAAGAAGCAATAGTCACAACAGTATTTGGATCTTTGCAATGAGTGTCACCTAAGACCTACTCTTTGTTGAAATATGGACCTGAAGTAATAATGTTATTTAATCTATAGCTTTGTATTGGAACTACAACTTAGCAAAAGAAAAATTTAAGAGATTTATACAATAAATTAGTTTACAAATTTTTGGCACAGATATTTGGGAATTAAGAGAGGGAAATTCAAAGAATTGTTCAGTCTTTCAGTTACCACTGCCTTCTGTGGTGAGGGGAGTCTCCAGTATTTCCCGAACACAGCAAACCTCTAGGATTCTTGGAACTATCACAGTTAGCTAGTGACAATCAAACATCTTTATTTCAAGTGAAGGTTCTTAGCTCAATAACTGTCTTAAAGTGTCTTCAGTACTTTTTGACCCCACAATAATTACATGAGAAGTGATTCATATATTAGTTTCTTTCAAAAGTTTTTCTTTTCTACTTAGCATAGAAAATGAGATGAGTTAACTACTGTAACTGATTACGTAGTCATTCTTTATTAAGATTGATTATCTTTGGTATTTCGCGGTGGGTTTTGTATGGTAATAACCCCCAAGGGGAGATTCTATATCTCTGTATCCATACAACATTGTAAACCAGTATTATTGCAAGAAAAAAAAAATGAAAAGGAAAATTTTCTTCCTAAATAATGAATAGAGATTAAAATTTCAGAAATTCATGCAATTAAGAATTCTGCTTCCCCTTTATTTAATTTTAAGAGATGTACACATTTGAATGTGGAAATGAATTTTATACAAATGTCTGTTCTTTTTTGGTGTATTTTCTTTGGCTAAGAGTTTAGTGTGAGATATTTGTAAGATGGAGGAAATTGATTAGCTATCAAAAAAAGTTTAAAAAGGAAATGACACACTTTCTAGAACACTCTGTGATGGCCTGTGGGTTGTAGAACATCAAGCTTACTTTTACAATGAAAACTTTCATTTCCCGTACCAAAAAAAAAAAAAAAATAGGCCAAAGTACAATAATGCCAGAGAAAGGCTGATAAAAAATAGAAATAGAAATGCCTTTTTAAGCAACTTAGGTGATCTATTAAGAAAATATTTCATAAAATAAAAATGAGACTTTTCATAATTGTACATATTTATGTTTTTCTGATATATTACTCCAGTGTTTGCAGGAGTTTAGCAATCATATTTTTATCTGTCTCCATACATTTTTACTTGAGGGTAAATAGTAGGTTGGCTTCACAAATAAGTAATACGTATTTACATTAAGTAGTGTAAATAGTCACACAAAGTGATTTCTTTTCTCTTCATTCTTTAAGTGAAGAATGAGACATTTTGCTTCAGTGTGTTCTGAGGTTCTCTGGTTCACCCAGTTGTCTTCCTTGGCATCCATTTGTTATCTGCCTGATTGGCCTAACCATTTTATTAGTGACTGACATGCACTAATGTATACTGAGGGGGGGAAATTTTACCATAGTTCAAGCCTCCTGATACTGCAAATACCAACACAACAGCATTAAGAGCAAGGAGGCAATGTATTTTGTGAAAAATTGGAGAGGCAGAGATAGGGAGGGCAGGTCTAAGATGAAAGAATAAATGTGTTTGGGAGAGTTAGTCAAAGGGGCAACAGTTGAAAAGAGTAAAAGGATACATGGAATGCCCAGTGCTGAAGATGATGAAAGCTTGGCATTTTCACCATTTTTAAACCTTATTTGTCTTGTAACTATATCTGGATAAAACAATATCAATATATCTCCAATTACTACACACAGACTGTGTTCTTTATTATGTCCAGGCATTGTCAGCAGGAACATTTCTTTTCAAAGTATTCAGTTTGAGGGATCCTCAACTTGATTATTATCAGACATATCTTGCCGAATTCCATCTTCCTTTAAGTTACACATTTCTCAACCATACTTCAAAATGAAAGTTAATACAAAGGCCTATAAACTGAGCTACACACACTTTCTGGCTTTTGAGGTTTTGGGGTAAATACAATATAGCATCCTTTAGTTTGAAAGGAAGAAGTTAAAACAGTAATTAAATTAGAGATAAGTAATTTATAGAATATGTTAGCATATTGTAATACATCAAATATAAGTATACTGTGCTATCATGTGGAATAAAATGTTTACATAAATTTTAAGACAAGTCAGAAAATTTTTAAACACATTTAAATAAACAACATTTAAATTGAGAATTTAAGCGACAAACCAATGAGAGTGATAAGTAGAATAATATACTATGAGTGAAAGTTTAGGAAAATAAGAAAAAATATAAAAATATTTATTAAAATCAAACAAATTCTATTAGTCCATAGCAAAAATGAACCATTTATCTTAATATTACTTAATTTTTCTTTGTTTTGCTGGTAATATATCTATTTAATAAAGAAAGTTTGGTGTTTTTTTTTCTATGCATTTGATTTTGTTTTCAGATTACATTTTACCTATTTTCCTCAATGATTTTTTTTAAAGATTTATTTATTTATGCTTGCAAGAGCAGGGTAGAGTCCAGAGTCTAGGGAGGTGAGAGGATTCACCAGAGACAGAGCGGGGAGCAGAACAGGGAGACTGACTGAAACACACTGCTCAGGGGAGCAGCAGGCCACGCAGGAGAGGTCTACTACTCCATGTGGGTCCCCTACCTGGCCCGAGGCAGGGATTGAACTCTTGCTGCAGTGACTGTGGTTTGCTTCACAGTGTGTTGCTTAATCCACTGTGCCACCAGGGAGGCCCCCTCATAAATTTTTTATTTGGGTCTCTTCTATCAATTTTGTGTGTTCACATCTTATTTGTTAATTTTCATTTTCTAATTGTTACTATATATAGAAACAGATATTTTCTTACCTAGCCATATTGCTAATTACAAGTGTCTTTATAGAGACATGGAAATAATTATTAATTATATCAGTTTATTATATAGAGAGAATATATTGAGTTTTGTACATGTGCAAAGTTATTTAGAAATAATTTTTTTTTCAAATTCTTTGCATTTAAAATTTCTTTCCTAGACTTATTGCACTGATCAGGGTTTCAAATATAATGTTGAAAAAATGATAAGAGGAGACATACTCTGTCTGATGTCAATTTTTGAAAATGCTTTGAAGCTTGTTCAATGGTTCAAATATAAAGTCAGTTTTGAATTCAGTGTACAATGCATTTCTTAATTGACCTGTCTTACAATTTGTTATTCTTCTCTTCTGCTGTATCTAATCATCTTAGAAAGCCATTTATTCTTTTCTGTCAAACAGTTCTTGCATTTTGTATTTGGTTTATTATTTTTAATGGATTTGATTAGATTTTATAATAAATTTGAATTTGTTGGTATTTTTACAAATGTCTATCCACTTTCCTGAACATTTTAATTGGTTATTGTAATATCCTGTCTTATAGTTTCAATATCTTGATCAATTGGACATCTATTTTTGTCACATGTCCTTTATCTTGACTTTTGATCATTTTGTCTAGGCTCTGGGCATTTCTAGAAACATGATTGAAGTTGAACACTGTTATGGAGAGTATTAGGAATATTTTGAAATTTTGAATGCTTTTTCATTCCTCCAGAGAGCATTTTCTTTGATTTCTTATAGCCAGTTAAGAATATAGTAACCAGGGCTGGACTTGTTCTACTTTTGTGAGATCTGCTCTATTTTCAACTTAGTCTTACTACTATGATACTGTCTTTAATGGCCTCTTTCTGGAAATCTTGGCTACTTTTCAGGAGGAGGAGTCTCACCTCCTCCTCAGTGAACTCTGAACTCCAATTTTGGCCTCTCATTTCATGATTTTTGTAAGAACTCTGTTCATTTTTCCCAGATTCCTAAATACTATGTTCTTCATGGTATCTTCAACTGCAGTTCCAAGGTACTTAAGTAAAGATAGCACATTCCTTCAGGGGAAATATGATGCAAAGTTCTGGGCTTCCCTTAATGTGTTTTCTCTCTGGAATAATTCCCCTATTCCTCCTACCTGCCTTGATAGACCCACAGTCCTAGTTTGACCTTCCCTGCTTTGGGAGACTGCCAAAATGTTACCTTAGGTTTCTGTTGGTTAATAACCTCTTTCTGCTTTTCTTTTTCAGCTTAAAAATCAGTGTATGTCTCAAGTGAAAAAATGCTATAGAATACCATATTTATTTCAATATATTTATCTTCTCTCTGAAGTTCTAGGTTCCCAGTCCTTTCTTGTTTGGTATTTGTTCATGCCTTTTACTAGAAGTTTGTCTTTGGCTTAACTTGTCTAACTGTTCTTAGAGTATTGGTCAACATTAGCTACTACACTAAAATGGAAGTGGAACTCTATATTATATGTCCTTTTTGTCGTATTTTCTACAATACCTCTTCTTTATACCTTTCATTTCTTTGCTGAGTTCATTTTTTTTCATTTGTTTCAAGAATGTTCAAAATTTCTCATTGAAAAATGTTTATAATAGTTGTTGCTTGGGTATCTCAGTCATGTAATTCTAGTATCTCTGCCATTTTGGCTTTGTCTCTGTCAATTGCCTTTTCTCTTTCAACTTCAGATTTTCCTAGTGCTTGATATATACCGAGCTATTTTTATTGTATTTTTGATCATGTTACTCAATAATAATGTAAAATATTTGATTCGGAACACATATAAAACCTATACCCAGGACAGGATGGCAGTCAAATGTACTCAGAAAAACACACGCACACACACACACACACACCACAGAGTCTCTGGTAGACACCTGTTATCTAGCCGGGAGGGGGAGTCAGATCCCTTCTGCTAGGTCTTGATAGTGCTCAGATGTCTGTGCTCATAGTCCCGCTGTAAGTTGCTGGAAAAGTTAGACTGGGGAAGTCACAGGTTTTCTTCTGGAGTGTGTGGTGGTGTCCATAAGGTTTTATCCCCAGTGGCCACCATCTTACAGGTCTTTGCTAATCAGGAACAGACTTCTTGTTTTATGGTTGTTGTTTTTGTTTTGGGGGTTTTTTTTCGGTCTGTATTCACACATCTTTCTAGTTTATGAAAGCTTACATTGCTTAGGATGAGATATGTAAGAGGCAGAAAACAAAACAAAACCAAAACCAAAAAAAAAATAAAAAAAATTGCCTCCAAAAGTCCTAAGACTTTTAGATAACATGCCTTTTTGTCTTCAGGTTTATGAATTTCTTCCCAGGGTTTTAGGCATAAGAAGCAGAGAGAAATAGGGTGCAAAGTGAGGCTTCCTCCTATCTGGAACTGAAAATTCTCATCTTTTTAATGTTTATCCTCCTTTGAAACATTAATTCATCACCTTTTTAGTATTCTTACTGCTTATGAAATTTTTACCTCTGTTGTGCCCCTGGGTGGAAAGGAGCCTTCTGGACAGAATGCTGTACAAACCACTTAGATTTCTCAGTTCATGCCTATATCATTGGGCCCTGGTAACCATCATTCTTTCTTTAATATTTTTTCAGTTGTAAAATTAAAGTTTTTGTCTTTATTTTTTCCTAAATAAAAAAGCTTTATTTACTAGAGTAGACTTTTTAATTTTTTAATGGACTTATTTGGCTTTTAATTACCCCAGATCCCAACATCCAGGCCTAAAAATATTTTTGGTTTTGATGTTTCACTATATTATTTTAAAAAAAATTCTTAAGTTTCTTCCCACTCTAATACTTACTCTCTTGATAGCCTTCTCATTAGAATTTAGACATGCTTTCATCTTTAATTAAGGTTAAGCAACCATCACAAATTCCT
This sequence comes from Galemys pyrenaicus, assembly GCA_019455555.1. Taxonomy (NCBI): domain Eukaryota; kingdom Metazoa; phylum Chordata; class Mammalia; order Eulipotyphla; family Talpidae; genus Galemys; species Galemys pyrenaicus. The sequence goes on along the minus strand of JAGFMF010011771.1, from coordinate 3,637,259 downwards.
AGACTCTACTCTCATTGTTAGCTAGCATCAATCTCTTTCTTCACCCGCTATCCACTTTTGTCAAATTCTTTGATTTCATATCATGTGACAAGTCACAACTTGTGGCTGTCTGGGTGCCATTCATAACCCTACCTCTGAACTCCAGCAGGCCACTGATAACCTCCATGTTTCTAAATGCAATGGGCACTTTTTAACCTTCAAGGTGCTTGACTGTTCACAACCCTTGATTACTATGTGATCCTTCATCCTTTTTCCCTGTAATTGTTAAAATGAAAGCAACATCTGTATTATTTCCAAGATGACTTTTTAATCATTTCCCCCTTTTTTACTATTTCAGAAATACAAAATCATGCAAAACATTCAAATGATGCTTAAGAGAAAACTGAAATTTGGTTTCCTTAACTCTCAGTGTACTTCTCCAGAGGAGGGTATGCCCTGGTTACTGTTTATAATTTCACCAACTAAAAATTTCAGATTTGACATGACAATATTTTGATACACTTAATTATGTGCTTCTAATTCAAGGTAGTTTTCTTATTGCCATTTGACATTTCCTTTCAGATAATCTTAGCCTGTGTTCTTAGAGGAAATGAAAGAAAGTTAAAAAGCATCCCCCTATTTTCTGAGTTATAAAATAAATAATTGAAACTCATGTTATATAAATCATTTTGAAAAAAGGTACTGATTTTATGCTGTTTGGTTATATGCTCAGAGTTTTCTATTTCATATAAATGGTGTCCCTACCTATATAATTGTGCAATTCAAAAACCCAGGTTATCAAAGTACATTACTCACACTTATCTTCATATCCCATTCATTACAGAATTCTGTCAGTTGCTATCACAACTTTATTTTTGTTTATTACATCTTCATGTGATCACCTAGTAAAAATTACTAATGTCACTGGATTTCGTACCAGGTAGATTTTATTCTCATATATCTCCACCCAAAACTTACCACTGCTATTTGTAAGGCTCACATCAGAACAGCTTCCACATTGACTGCTACATGTCCTTTTAGAGAGCAAATTTTATCTATGGTCCTCTTTTAAGACTCCTCAGAAATATTTCATTACTTTCAGTTTGGGGGAGGAAAATAAAATCCAAATCATAATTTATAAAACCCTGCATGTCGTGCATTCAGTTTAACTTCACAGCCAGCTTTTTGCTCTCAGTCACCTTATTCTCAGCTCTGGCCACCCTACTTTCTCACTTTTCCCACTGCTTTCACTCACTTCTGACAGGGCCACTCTTAAGTAATAATAGTTGTGTTACTACTTCACGATATTTTGCTTGCTTTTCCCCCTCTTGTTTCATTGCATTGGTTAATACTCCTACAAGCGTATTCCGTAATAGTGGAGAGAGTCTCTTGATTTTCTAGTGTTGTGTCATAAACCTTCATTCTGACTCTGATTTATCTTTTGATTTTATCTTTCTCTTCCAAAAGTCACCCCAAACTCTTTTTTGAAGATTTATTTATTTATACATACAAGAACTGGGGTACAGGTCAGAGGTATGGGGAGGTGAGAAGATTCACCAGAGACAGAGTGGGGAACAGAACAGGCAGACAGACTGAAATACACTGCTGAGGGGAGCAGTGGGAGAGGCAGGAGAGGTCTGGCTGGCCAGGGTCTCTTCCTGATTGGGGATTGAACTCTTGCTGCAGTGGCTGTGGATGCTTCACAGTGCAGTGCTTTACCCCTTACGCCACCAGGGAGGCCCTCACCCCAAATTCTAATGACTTTATTACATGTTCTTTTCACATCAAAATTTTCATATATAATGGGGGGTGGGGAGAGGAATTATTACTTGAGATATCTTTAATGAATCTTTCTTAACTTTGAAGGGAAAAAAGAAAGAAAATTTAAAAAGTAAGAATTTCCTTTATTATTTTCCCGGTCACTAGTGCTTTTATTTTCCCAATTGTAGGACAGCATGAAACCTTTAAAAATACTTTTCTTTAGCTTATTCAGACAATGTTGATTTGCATCACAGTATATGTCTTAGGGGAATAGGTTTACAAGTGTAGAGTTGCATGATATTTCACCAAACTACCACCAAAGACCCAGTAATCCTTTATTAAAACCCCCTTTCCCCTTTACTCCCACCACATCCCCCTTCCTCTTTCCTTTCTGGATGCCTGGGATCTGTGGTCAACTTTCAAAGTTTGTCTTTGTCTGGCTTTCTGTTTGGTTTCAATATATTATTCCCAATGTAAGAGAAAACATCCATTATTAAACTCCTTTAACAGTTGAACACATTCATTATGGATTAATGACAATTTATTTTATTAATAGTTTATTGTTTTTTATCCAAAAGTTTATTGTATTTTATCCAAAATATCTTCAAGTTTTTGTACTTTGATTTCCTCATAGTAGTATATTCTTAGAGGTTACATTCTGGATCAAATAAATGACATTTAAAAATGCTATTGATGAATATGGCTAAATTATTTAGATTGCTTTCTGAAAATGTTCTGCTAATTAGTACATCCCTTAAAATGAGCTGAATTTTCAAGCTTTTCCTGAAATTAAGGGAGTTAGACTTTTGAGAAGAGATATTCCTGGCCTGCTAAGTCAGGCTCGCTGTTTGCAATCAGTAACAGTTTGCATCTCAGGCTTGTCCTTCTCTTATTCCCATCACACATATGTAATAATGCAGAAAGGCTAGGCAAGATAAGGCTACTGGACATGACTGATGAAAGCTCTCCGGCTTTCACAGAAGAACTAGTTGACTCCTAGTATGGTAATGATAATATTGGTGTTGCTATTTCTATTCCTATTTGCTTTTGGCACAAATGATAGCTAGTACTGGAAATGCTGAACCTGTTTTCCACTGCCAAGATGTGCTACTAATGATCACTGCAAAATGCCAGCTGTAGACATAGAAGGAAAGATTTTTCCAATTTTCTTGCCTTCAGAAATGGAAAAAAGCAAAAGCATGAAATGAATGTGAATTAGAAGCAGGTTTCATAGAAGTCCTCTCTTCCTAGGTGTTATACCCTCAACACAAATATCCAAGCTGCTCTGTTTGGGATAAAAATTCTCCCAGTTGCTCTCTAACCATGTTTTTCTGCTCAAACTGGATTACATTCTTGTTACATTGAGAAATGGTGGAGGCTGTCATGTGAAATAGGAGAGTAGGGCCAGCTTCTCTTCTCCAAAACCACTGTGCTTAACTTTGAAATTTTTGATAGGTTTTCTAGGAGAATCAGTACTTCAGTCTTCATTTCATACTCTCAGGTCTCTACAATAGAAGTTAGGGAGCACAAATGCTTGTTGAAATTAATAACTGGAACCAAACTCAGCCAGTAACAAAAGCTTTCTTGGAGTGATCTGTCAATGGGAGTGAGGGGATTAAATGACTTCCACCATCTCCAAGGTCACCTGCCTTGGGTATTCACATTTATTCAGCCATGGCCCTGTCAGGTTGATTACATAGTTAAAACTGAGATTGTTTTGCATAGACTTCTAGAGCAACTCAGCTGCATAGCTCCCTGGAAGGATTAATAAACTGGAATGGGAGTAGCTGGAGAATTCTAAGTCTCAGTTCCTTACTGGCTGCTCCCACCAATGTCTGTGTTTAAAAGAACAACTGGAAAAGAGGAAATTTGCTCACATCTTTTCTTTACCCTACATGTAATATACATGTATTATGTACATGATACACATATACTATACATATGTGCTGCTCATTGAGGATTTACTCTAAGTAAGGGTCTTACATAAATGTTCTTCAATTCTCACAACCTTGCTAAATCACTATTCTGCTTCCCATTTTTAATGCAAGAAAACTAGGCTCAGCGATTCAAAGCATTTTCTCAAGGTCACAAAGCTAAAACCCATAGAGCCAAGATTGAGTCAAGACTGCCTCACACTGTAACTTGGGTTTTTCCTAGGATATGCTGTCCCACAATTTTCACTAATAATTTAAATGAGATCAGAGGGTGTGTCCTGAGTAATATTAGTGATCAACAGGATAAAGGAAGCACAAAGAACAATGGCCCATTTATGAAGAAAGGCAGCGGCATTATCAGTGCTGGGAAGGTGGTATGGCATTTAAATTTAACTAGAGATGTTAATGTGAGAGTTCAACAAACTCAAGTCTTCCTTCCTTCCTTCCTTCCTTCCTTCCTTCCTTCCTTCCTTCCTTCCTTCCTTCCTTCCTTCCTTCCTTCCTTCCTTCCTTCCTTCCTTCC
>JAGFMF010011771.1:3617993-3630356 GCA_019455555.1 Galemys pyrenaicus | reverse complement strand
GAGGAACCATCTGGTATTTTTCTTTTGCCTTCTGACTTGCTTCGCTAAGCATAATCCCCTCCAGATCCATCCATGTTCCCATGAATGAGTCTAGTTTATATACACATTTTCTTGATCCACTCATCTGTCATTAGGCACTTAGGTTGTTTCCCTAACTTGGCTTTATAAACAGTACTACAATGAACAAAGGAGTGGAATATCCTTTTGAATTAGTGTTTTTGCATCCCTAGGGTAGATTCCTAGGAGTGGGATTAGTGGGTCACAAAGTAGATCAATTTTTAATATTTTGAGAAACCTCTATACTGTTTTCCATAGGGGCTGGACCAGTCTACATTCCCACCAATAGTATACTAGAGTTCCCTTTTCTCTATACAGTAGCCAATACTTGTTTCTAAACTTTTTGATATTGGTCATCCTCATGAGTTTGAGATGGTATTTTATTGTGGTTTTGATTTGCATTTCTCTGATGGGAAGTGATAATGAACATTTTTCCAAATGCCTGTTGACCATCTATATAGTGTCTACTTAGCTTCTCTGCCCATTTTTTAATTGGGCTGTTCGTTTTTGTTGAGTTGAATGATTTCCTTATAGATCTTGGATATTGTCAGATATATGATGGTCAAATATATTCTCCTATTCGGTAGTTTTTTTTTTTTTTTTTAAAGTGAGAGTTCCTTTGCTGTGCAGAGCCTTTTAGTTAGATACAATTTTAGTTTATTTATGCTTTTGTTTTCTTTGTGGTTGGAATGGTGTTTGTAAAGACCTTCCTGAAGCCAATGTCATGAAGTGTTTTGACCATATTTTTTCTATGTATTCTATGGTTCCCTATCCATAGCCAAGTATTTGTTAAATTTTGAAGTGATTTGTGTATATGGTATCAATTAGCAGTCTTATTTCAGTCTTTTGCATGTGGCTGTCCAGTTTTCTGACACAATTTGTTGAAGAGATATTCCTTTCTCTATTGTATACTCTTGGCTCCTTTGTCCTAGATCAACTATTCATATAAGTGTGGTTTAATGTCTGGGCTCTCACTTCAATTCCATTGGTCTGTGTGTCTATTTTTATTACAAGTATACTATTTTGATTGCTATAGCTTTGTGGTATAGTTTAATTCTGGGAGTTAATTACCTCTATTCCTCATTTTTTGTCAGGATTATCTTGACTATTTGGGGTCTTATGTGGTAACATGTAGATTCAGTGAAGTGTTTTCTATTTCTTTGAAAAATGCCATTGAACCTTAAAGCAGGATTACACTGAATTTGTGTATTTCTTTAGTTCAGAAAGTCCTCAATATAAACTTTTAGGATACCAGGGGTAACTGCAGAGTTCTACTTGTTTTGTTGCTGCCCAAGACTATAAGTTGCCTTGTTTATTAAAACCATTACCCACCAATCTGTGCTTCTGCCTCTTTCTCCAGTTCTCCTTGCCTTCCTTGTTTGGATACTAATTTCAAAATTTTACCCAAAAACTTCATATGGTTATGAATCAATGCATTTTCATGTCAATTTTATAATTTTAGCATACTCTATCTATCTATCTATCTATCTATCTATCTATCTATCTATCTATCTATCTATCTATCTATACATATGGATTTTTGGCACTAGTATTTTGCAATCGAGATTTTTTTTTTCTCAAAAAAAGTAGGGTTGATCAGTGTGTTCAAAGAATAAATAACATTTATTAGAGTTAAAGAACTTTCTAAATGGCTTAACCTCCATTTTCCAACTTAAAAAATCTTTGTCTCACTGAGCTAACTTTCTACAGTTTATATCAAAAGTCCAAATTCAGATTGTTTCCCAAATGTATAGTTAGACATGTTTTTGAAAAATATATTACTACTACCTTGAAAATCACACATCAGACCTCATATGCACAAAAATTCACCCAACAATTAACAGTCACCAGACTTCAAAACATATGTTTTAGATGAGGAATGCTTTCTGAGATCAGTTTCTACCCAGAGTCATTAAGAGGTTATTAGGGGAGAGGAATCCTATCCTATTGGAAAGGTTCTAAAGAGTGACTGACTAACTCCTGAGGGAAGAACTCATGATATTCAAATTCACCTGCTTAAAAGGAGCAGGGAATGCCCATTTATTGTACAATTGAATGGGAAATATAGTTTCAGCTTTTTCTTTAAACTTCAAGGACTAATGATTGTGTTCATGAAAATCTTCACTCTATATAAAATAAAACTGTTGTGATTTTTTAAAATAAAATATACAAACGTTTCATGCTCTATACTTGAATTTGTTGCATGTTGAAACTTTGTTAAGCCTACCCTAGATAGCTAACATTGCTGATTAAACATTTGATATTTAAAAGGATGAATATTTTAGCCTATTTTTTACCCTTGGGGACTTTTAATTTGGATATCTGTTTACTGTTTCATTAGGTGAGCAATGTAATCAGAGACCCAGAGTAACTGTAGAAATTAGTAAGTTTAATGATTCAGGAATTCCCCTGAAGTAAAAATAACAACTAAACTGTATAATCTAAATTGATTAGTTTTGCTTGTGTCATAATAGCTTTGGGACCATAATATTAAACCTATCACTTTACGATTTTCCATTAATTCATGTATGTATATTCCTGTATCCAAAAGCAAATCTGCAAATGCAGTTTACCATTTCATTCTTTTTAAAAAATTGCTTTTGGCTTTGTCCTTTGGGGGCTTTTATCTTTTATAATGCAAAATCATTATGTAAATCTCATAAGAAAATCAAAATTCATTTTTGATATAAGGGCCATTTCTCTAATTCTTGAATTATACACTGAAGTACTATACACATGTACTGACTTCTGTCAGTGAGTTCTCTCTGGCCCTCTCTTGAAAGGAAGAGCTATTAGATAGATATTGTGAAGAATATCAACAAATGAGGTAGAGAATCTGTCCTTGGAGAGATTACTACCTGTGATTTCAATAAAGCAACATATAAAATAATAAATTTAATAATATGTGGCCAGTTAGAGTGATTAAGTATAAAACATAATTTATATATTCAGAATAATATTGTTATTTAAAATGTCACTTTGGCAAAATATACATTACCAGTGTCCACTGATATTGCCAGAAATTAACAATTTTGAAATTTGACATTTGAATTTGCTTTCAGAGTAAAACTATGTAAGAATACCTATGTCTTACTAACAGACTTAAAAAAAAAAAACCTGAAGCCACTATTGTCCAGCTTGATTAAATTTTGCTGAGCTTTAAAATTATATTTTCACCTTGAGAACATTAAAACATGAATATATATTCAAGTGACTGAGAACAATTTCATTAAAGATATAGCCAAAATAGTTACCTTAAATAAATTTATGATTTTTTAAGGCGACAGGTAATTTATTATTTTTTAAGGAAGCACACTGATGATACCTTATTATATATGTTCAGTATGCATTTATCGTATTTCATATTAATGACATTTGTACAGCTAAAGGAAGGGTTGCAAACATTCCTAATAGAGAAAAATAAAATAGTGGAATGAACTAAATGATGAATTGAGCCACAGAAAGATCAGTGAGCACTTTAAGATATGGCTGGAATGTGATGATGGCACATTTGAGAAGGAGAGTACAAAGGAGAAAAAACCAAAAATTTTCTAACTTGGGTTATGATGTCTACTATGGAATGAGTGGTCCTGATCAGCCAAAAGGTGGTGCTTTTATATCTAGAATCATGAGGCAACATAATTAGAGCCAGAAAAAGTATATAGATATTATATAATTATAGATTTTATAGGTTATATATTGTTTTCCTTTTTTTTTTTAATATGTAGGAGGTATTTTACTAGAAACATGAAGCAAGTCGAGTAGGACACAGCCAATATTTGATAGCATTTCCTCATAGAATGGGAATGTACCTTTCTGAGGAGAGGAGACATTCAAGTAAAGCAAGTGAATATTTGAGGTAAAATAAAAAGTTGGATGGGAGAGGTTTTCCTGTGTTTGCAGAGAAGTGAAGGTAGAAGTCCTGAATCTGAGGATGTTCAGAGGGAAGGAAGGTAAACAACTAGAGCAAGAGGCCAAAACACTGCCAATACTACCAGAGAATAAGGGGAAGCCGAGGGGCCAGAGAAGGAATTTTCTTATGTTGAAGTAAAAAAACAGAAAACAGTTAAAAGATTAAAAAATAGGTTCACACATTGAATGACAATAAAAAAACATTAAAACAATTACAATTCTATAATGATTCTAAATGATTAAATTCTAAAATGATTAAAACAATTACAATTCTATAATACTAAGGCAATTGAATTTATAATTTGTAAACTTCCAATAGAGAAATTTCCAGGTCTGGATAGTTCATCTGGTAAGTTCTATGGGCTTTAAAGAGAAATTAACACCAATTTTATACGAAGTTTCAGGTAACAGAAGAAAAGGGAGTATTTCCCAACTCATGCTATAAAGCTAATATTACCCAGACATCAAAATCAAACAAACACAATCAGTACAAAAAAATAAAACTGAAAATTAATATCCCTCTTAATAGTAGAGGCAAAATATTCTGAAATACTAACAAATAAAACTCAGCAATATAGAATATGTTATATATAATGTTAATGATATAGTATATGATATTATTATAAAATGTAGTAAGACTTGTTCACCATAATCAAGAGGTGTTTATTATACATATGCAAATTGATTCAATATTCAAGAATCAACCAATGAATATAATCTGCCATATTAACAAGATAAAGAAAAAATTTCACATGCTTTTAAAATCACTGTAGCAAAAGCATTTGACAAAATTCTAGACAAATTTATGACACATTCTTAATAAAATAGGCATAGAGATGAAATTCCTAATCTTGAAGAGACTCTACAAATAACCTTTAGATAAAGTTACACTTACTGGTAAAAGACTGGATGCTTTCCTTACTAAAATCAGGAAGAAGGCAAGCTGTGCACATTATCCCATTTATTTAATTTAATAATTCTAGTCAGCACTATTAGGTTAGAAAATGAAATAAAAGACATCTAAGTGTGAGAAGAAGGAATCAAACTGCCCCTATCTATACATGGCGTGATTATTTATAAAAGAAATCCCAGACAATGTACACAAAATACCCACATTTTGGTCTTAACTTTTAAAATTCATGTAGATGTTCAAATAAACAAGAAATAAGTCAAGGTAAGGGAAGGCCCACAATAATTTTTAAGAAGAGTAAGTGACCTTGATAAAAGAGGGGTGTGTGTGAATGGAATCTAAAAATGTAGGCAAGATCAAGAATATTTGATTGTAGCCCATACTGGGAAGTGTGGGAAGGAGATTATATGTAGGCAGAGAATTTTTAATAATTGTATTATTTTTATTGAGGTAGCAGTTTTACGACTTCATATATGATTTGGGGTTTACAAATTCACACCTCTTCGGATGCATGCCATAACACCATGCCCACCACGAGAACACTCAGTCCTCCATACAATTAGTTGGACCTCTCCCTCTCTGAATCCCCTCTCCTCTCCCTACTCCCTCTGCCAGCTTCAGTTTTACAATCTTATTTCTAGGATTTGCTTTGGTTTTAATTTTCAGTTCCTCTATTTAGTTTCTCTATATCCTACATGAGTAAAATCATACATATTTGTCTTTCTGCTTCTGACTTATTTCACATAGCATAGTCCCCTGTAGTTCTACTCACATAGTGGCAAATAGCAAGATTTTATCCTTTTTTTTTTTTTTTCAATAAATGAGTTGTATTCCATTGTGTATATATGCCAGGCATTTCTTGATCCATTCCTCTGTTATTGGGCACTTAGGTTGTTTCCATAATTTGGCTTTGTAAACAGTACTACAGTGAACAAAGAAGTGGAGATATATTTTTGAATTGTTTTTGCATCCCTAGGGTAGATTCCTAGGAGTGGAATTACTGGATCACAAAGTATATCAATTTTTAATATTTTGAGAAACCTCTATACTGTTTTCCATAGGGGCTGAACCAGTCTTTATTCCCACCAACAGTGTACCAGAGTTCCCTTTTCACACTGGCCAATACTTTTTCTAGTCTTTTTGTTATGAGTCATTCTGATGGGTGTGATTTTGATTTGTGTTTCCCTGATGGCAAGTGATGATGAACATTTTCCATGTGCCTGTTGACCATCTATAGTCTTCTTTGGAGAAGTGTTTACTTAGCTTTTCTGCCCATTTTTTAATTGAGCTTTCTGTTTTCTTTTTATTGATTGTGTGATTTCCTTGTAGATATTGGATATTAGCCTCTTGTCAGATAGATGTATGTTGTACATATATTTTCTCCTACTCAGTGGGATGTCCTAATATCATTGTTTCTTTCACTGTGCAGAAACTTTAGCTTGATGTAGTCCTGTTTGCTTATTTTTGCTTTTGTTTTCTTTGTTGTTGGAATCAAGTTCTCAAAGTCATCACTGAAGCCAAAGTCATAGAGTGTTTTGAAATGCTTTTGGGGGTGACTTTTATTATTGTTGAGATAACCTTGGTTCACAGTACTATATATGATTTAGATGACTAAGTTCTCACTTCAGATATATACCACTAAATCACACCTATTACTCGAGCATCCACATTCCTTTACCATAGACCATGGGACCCTCCTCCCTTTTATTCTCACCTTCACCTTCCCCATGTAGTAGCCTTATATCTGTAGTAGTATTTTTAGTATTTGTTTTGGTTTGGTTTTGTCTTTTCCTTTCTTAATTTCACTATATCCTACATATGCATGAAATCATACAAAACAGAATTTTTTTTTTGGTTCTGTCTTCTCATGGGGCTTCTTGATGATTTCTGATTCAATCCTGAATTACAGCATATGGTCACACAAAACTAATTTTCTTCCCTTGAAATGATTATCTCATGTTTAAAAACCATCATTAGTCTAAATTTTATATAACTTTAATGATTATCATGAGTTATATTCATTATCATTTTTATTGTGTAGGTTTTGAGTTAAATATTAACAGTTTTAAATTTCAAGCTAAATACCTTAATTTCAGACCCTTAGATTTCATTCTAGTTGTTTTGTTGTCATGACTGTGCAGCTTTAATGTTTCAAAATTTTTGGCACAAAGAATGCAGAGGTAAATAACATCTTTAAAAATTAAAAAAAAATGACTATAACTTAAACTTGCTAAATGAAACTAATATAAAACTCTTAGGAATCATAATTTCAGACTGATTAATTCACAGATTATAGCCACATAAGCAAGGTGTCTTTTGGTCATGGGTTCCCTGTTGTATTTCTCCTGACACTATTTCAATAATATTCTGACAGGATCCAGAGAATCAATTTTGATCACTGTCACTCTGTTTTCTCTTCAGTACATCTAGGTAATTATTAACTTAGCTTTGCTAATTATCATCACTCTACTTACAAGGAATCTCTACCAGCTTCTAAAATGGATGTGATCTATATCTACGCTTGAAGTCCCAGATGTTTCAGTTGCCATTCATTATGCCTTTTGCATTCTACTTTGTGTCTAGTAACCTCAGATACACAGTTTATACCTTCAATTATTGACAAACTGGTAGAGGTCCAGAACCACATTTTTCCCCATCCTAGAAGAGCATCAACATAGAGTACGCATTTAAGGGCTTTGGAACAAACGAATGAACAAATGAATTGGTATGTTCCCTTCAATTTCCTATCTCTTATAGCAACCTTGGTTAAAATTCTTCCTTTCAACCACATTTTGAGATTTCTTCATAAATACTGACATATTTCAGTATAAATTATTTTTATTTATTTCAATATAAATTATTGCATGTTTACTTAGGAAAAAACATTATATAAACATGATAAGATATAGACAGTCTATAAAAGATCCTGAAAGAGAAAAAATATAATTTCTACATTTATATGTATATGGAGACGTATACACATACATACATACGTGTGTTTATATATATGAAGTATATGTATATATAATTATATATGAAGTATATATATAGAAAGATAGATATAATAATGCATATTATATATCATATATAGTTTATTATAAGCTTTCCAAAAAGGTCATGAATTTGGAGAAAGTATCACTTACATTTTATATATCTGTACTACTAAATTTTAATAATTACCACAGGGAGAGATGAAGGAGTGGGGAGCAAAAGAAGGAGGGTCCCAGTGGATTATGGTATAGAATTTTGGTTACTTTGTTGGTAAATATGGCATGGTAATGTGTATCTGGAGGTCTGAAACATATACATATAAATCATATACAGTGTTGTAAAGCATTGTTACCTAATTAAAAAATAATACAATTTGTTAAAAGAAGATATGGTGTATATACATGATGGAATACTACTCAGTTATAAAAAATGAAAATTTCTGCTTGAGACAACCTGGATGGAACTGAAAAATATTGCTAAGTGAAATAAATCAGATGAAGTTGAACTAAAACAATTTTTTTGAAACACCATAAATCCTGTCTTTCACATAAGCAGTTTGGTTTTATCTGTTTTCACAAAAAGAATGTGTCTTTGTTGTGCTACTTTGATTTGATATTGATTACAGATGGGTTCCTTTAAGTTAAGGTAACAAATCAAGCATTCATTTGGTCTTTCTCTGATCAAAATTATAGTATTAGTTGACAATTTGAGCATCTGCTTAACATATTCAAAGATTTGTTGTTCTTTTAAAATTCTCAATGATGGTTTCAGATTATAGGATATAATCAGGTACTATAACTGTTTTAACTCTTCACTGTCAAGTGACACAAAGGTGGTATTTAGTGGCAGGTTTTGGAATTCTTTTTCTGAAAATTGATAAGCAGCAATTCAAAAAATATATATCTGAAATGCCATTAATTGATGATAAAATTGTATACAAATTATTGCTGTATTTATGAATTACTCAACAGAAGGAAGCAAATTCTAGATCTCTAAAATCTTCAAGATTTAGTAGGTAATTTGATTGCCTTCAACATTTTCCTGATTGCCCAGTAATCTTGGATGATGAGAAAAGACTCTTCTGAAATCTAAGTGGATTTGTTTCATAATTTAAATTAGTCAAGAACAAAGCAGAATTGAGGTGGAGAATAATCCAGAGATGAACTGTTGTAAGGAGGGGAGAATCTTGCAGCATAACAATTCTGTGAAATAAGAAACTCTGAGCAGTTAAGGAAGTTTAAATGCAATAATTTGTGGATTTGAGGTCTGAAGTGAAAATCTGAGAGAGAATAGTCTCTTTATTAGTGCCTTTATGAATAGTGTATCATAATAGATAAATTTACTAGAAGTGACTGTTCAATGTCATTCTGAAAGTAGAAATGTGCAATCCATGGCAAAATAAACAACATGTTTTCATAGCACTTTGGTACTAAGTTTAAAAATACTGAATTAGAGAAAAATATTTTCAGAATTAAATTTTGATATAATACATTGTATCATTGTAACTTTGAAGATGATGATTTTGTATCTTAATATAAAACAAAATCATCAGGTCAGAAAAATGTGAACAGCATTGTGAATCCAATATAAGGTTAAAATAATTTCTAAAATGAATTCTCACCTTAAATCAAAGTAAAATTCAATGTTTTCACTATTAGTGAAACCCAACACAATTTGTTTCTACTCTACTATCAAGTATTTTGTCCTTATTTCCTGCACACCAGATTCCTTTGGATTAGTCTTTATTAGCCCTTGAACTGAAAAGGCAGCAAATTAAGTTTTGAGCTATCCATGTTTGGTCTTATTCATATCAGAGTAGAGAAAGCAATTTTGTAGTAAAGTAGAAAAATAAAGAAGAAGAAGCAAAAGTCAGAGACCAGGTCAGTTCAGAGAGACGGAAAAGAGTAATTCTGGTGTCCTTTATTATCCAGTTTTTGGATTAATTTTGCTTCAGTGAGTAGGCTTTATGAAATAACTTTATAGTTGCTGATGTTTCATCCTGTCCTTTATTTTGTTAAGAGAAATGGACTGGGTTTATACTACTTGCAACCTTTTAATACTTGACTAAGATATTTGGCAACTGAAAAAGAATTGCTTACCCTGATTTGATTTTTCCTTTTTTGGTAATGCCATAGCAGTCACATTCTTTCATGGCACTAATTTTAACCTGCTTTGTTTTAGAGCTATTTGGTGACTTGCATAGTCAATTTTAGAGTTATGTGAATTTAAGATAAAAGATTAGCCCTATTCATTTTTTTAATCTACTAAATCATGAAGTATTAACCTTTGCCTGTAATAGGAATTTAAAATATTTATTGGAAAGGAATTATAGCCTGAAGAAGGAAGAGATGGGATTTCACCTATCCAATTTTAATCTTTATTTCAGGTTGATTAGAAATAGCCTGAACCATCGAAAAAAAATCATATCCAAGGAATCATTTTGTTTATTCAAAGTTATTTAATGTAAATACTTTTCCAGCAGTAATAAACATTGTTTCCTTAGGAATGTTTTAAAATCATAACAAATGCTATTATAAATTTTTCTCATTGGAGATGAGAAAATAATTTGTTGGAGATTAAATAATTCTTTAAAAAGCAAGCATGTTCCTTTTAATTAATTTGAAGACAGTAAATTCCAAATGGGACTTTATTGACAGTGCTCTTAAAACCTCTATTAAAATGGGAGACTGCTGTAAGGTTATCTTTACTCTAATGACTTATTTTAGACAATGCATGATATATCCCCTTCAAATAAAGAATGAAAGAAACCCTGTAGATATTGTAAATAACTGAAATTATTTCTTAGAGCATTTTTATTTTAGAGAGCATATAATTACAAATTCTTTGGCTGTGCTTTTGAAAAGTATATAAATCTTCTTTCAGTCTCCTGCCAATATTAAATCCAAGATTGTCTTTCTCAACGACCTGGGATCCTTGCCTGTGAAGTATAGTCATCAAGAAAGTCACTGCCAGTGTCATTGTTTATCAGATATCAAATATCTCTGTTTCCTGGGAGGGTAAGAAATCATTTCTTTGGGTCCTTTCCTCCAAGTTGTAAAAATGTCTCCTGCTGTGAAGCTATGAGAATATTTATTTTTCCTTTGTACTAAGGCCAGGTACCAAACACAGGTGGTCTAAAATTTCCCAATCCCACTATTTAAACTCGCCAGCCAACACCCCCCAACCCCCCAACTTTTTCAGTAGAGTTTAATTCAGACTGAGTTCTGTTCTCTTTCTCTCTATTGCAAACCTTAACTTGGTTCAGTGAAGTTTTGGTTTTGACAATTTTTTGTTGTGGGGAAGAACTCCAAAGACAGTGTAAAGCAGAAAAGAGGATTTATTGAAACATACTGCTGAGAGGAGCAGAAGAACCCAGTAGGGTGGGAAAATTTTTTTCTTGGGCCCCTGAAAGTGGTTAGCATCACAAATGTGGTGTTTATCATTTAATTAATTTATTCAATTTTTATTGTATTCTGGGTTTCTGGGGAGTGTGGGTTGCTAAGGTATCCTGGAGGTTCTGACCAGTTTTTTTGTTTGGAAGCCCATTGGACCATAGCATTCTTGTTCTTGAGTAAGATGGGGAATAATGCACCCAGAGGTCAAGTAAGATAATAAATATTGTTTGGACCATCTTTTCCTGGAATGTACACATATATGATCATATTGTGGCCTGGTTATTTCTTGATGGATATAAAGCTGTGCATACTATTGGAAAGATCTGTATGTAAGGCCTCTGGAAGGTACTGGTTTGCTTAGCATGAGGGTGCTGGGCTGATAACATTTCAAAGAAAGTGATAGAAATCCTGGATAGTAATGAGTCAGAACAATGGGAAGAACAAAAATATGGCATGTAGCATTAATTAGGCCTGATGTTAAGTGTTCATTTAACCCTTCTATATTTCCCTTCAAAATCTTCAGTAAAACTTACTGAAAACAATCTTTAGGAAAAAAAAAACCAAAACTACAGTTCTTGCTCTGGTTTTAATAAGATTACTTATGGGATTAAAAAAAAAAAAGGGCATACATATATGACAAGCCCATAGCCAGTATCATTCTCAATGGCAAAAAGGTAAAAGCCTTTCCCCTAAGATCTGGAACAAGACAAGGTTGTCCTCTTTCACCACTGCTCTTCAATATAACACTGGAAGTCCTGGCCAGGGCAATAAGGCAAGAAAAAGGTACACAAGGTATACAAATAGGGAAAGAAAAAGTAAAATTATCACTGTTTGCAGACAATATGATAATATACATAGAGAACCCCAAAAGCTCTACAGAAACCTACTCAAGCTAATTGGCTGGTTTAGCAAAGTAGCAGGATACAAAATCAACACACAAAAATCAGTAGCCTTCCTCTACACAAACAACCAAGCTGAGGAAGAGGAAATTAAAAAAAACACCCCCTTTATAATTGAAACTAAAAAATTTAAATACTTGGGAATAAATCTAACAAAAGAGGTGAAGGACCTTTACAAAGAAAACTACAAAACATTGCT